>CABEEJ010001021.1:83193-148966 GCA_901482245.1 Timema douglasi | reverse complement strand
GGGGGGGGGGGGGAGTGAAAGGGAGGGTAGAGTGTACAGAGGGTGGATGAGAGAGCGTTTGGCCAAAGATTGTGGGGCAGCGATGACCAAAAGGCATTTTCTCTTCCTGGTTCGACGAACGTCACACACAGAAACCCTTGCGAAAGAAATGAAACCGGATGAAAATAAAGAGGAGACCTGAAACAAGCTTCCAAAAGAAGGTGGGCAGAAAGAAGAATGAGAAGGGAGTCCAAACGTCAAAACTTATATTATTTTGACATAAGATCTTTTAAAATCTACGCGTCACTGAACACTATAATAAAATAGGATGAAAAGAATATTGTAATGTGGATATTGGAAGGTGGATTACTCCATACTATTGAATTGACCCCATTGCTTCCCCCCTCTCCATTTATTTTTTTCATTTATAGCTGAGGAAATATTGAACCGGACCGTGGAATGCTTCACATCATATTGCATATGTAGTCTCCTTCACGTCGATACAAATATGTAGAGTTATTTTAGTATGTGTTGCAAAGTTAAACTCGAGGAACTATATTAGCGAAAGTGACTTAGTTATTCTTATTTTATCACACTAACAAATGAACAATGTAGATAATAGAAAACTAATAAGTTTACTGTCTTAATTGATAGTAAAGTTATATTTTCTTATTTATTCATATTATTTAATTTTAATTTTATTATAACCTTACTATCAATTATTATTACGCCTTACCAAATAAACATGAACATTGTTAGAACTTTATTATCTTAAATAAAATCATACCACAATTAATTTTAAGAACTAGCATGCTAGTTACATAATATGTATGATGGCTTACAAATACTTAGTGACAGAATAGCAAATATAACTAATATGACAGTTGTGTGTGTGTGTGCTTCTGTTTGTGTTTAGTCATGAATATCTTTTGAATTAATTGATGTGCACCAACCAAACATGGGACACTCAAAAAGGCTGATACCAGGACAACTTTTTTTTAAATTTAAGATTAGTATTATGGTTATGAGAGTGTTCAATGTTTTTTTTAAATATAAAGATTTCTGGTATGTTTGTTGATAGAAAGATAAAATAAAATGTTAAGTAACAGTTATACAACCTTATTTTATTAAGAGTGAGACACGAAATAAACAATTCTTTGAAACTCCTCTGCATCGATTTGAGGTATAGTTAATAAAGTTTAATAAAAGTTAGACTATATTAATTAAAACAGTACAAAGCAAGCAAGCTGACTATTTAAATGTTAATAAATAGATCCCAATAAAAATGGAAAGATTGCACTTGTCAATTCTACTGAGTGAAACTCTAAGGTGTGCACCTCAGGTATATTTTGTTGTTGTTGTTGTAAAAATCAATTATAACGAGCCTAATGCCTTAGACTGCATGTCAACTGGGAAGTCCATATCTGAATTCAATGAATCAAAAACTTTAAATAAGTAGCTAGGTACATCTTTAGGGTGTGCACCTTAGCTTCTATTTTACATTCATAGTGAGCCTAGCACATTAGACATTGTGACTACCTATTCAGGTGGCTAAAGAAAGAAGAAATATAGGAAGTGAAGACTTGGTACTAACCACTTTCTTTGATAAGCCTTAGTTTTTTTACTAAACATATTGTGATCCTGAAGTATTAAATTGCGGGATTTCTGATGTGGAAGGATGCCAAACGAAGGACCATGACAATTTTAAATATTGTTTAGGAAAACTCGCATAATGTAAAACCTCGTTTTTTTACTTCAACCCTACTATTTATATAAAACTAATGTCAGCCTTTTTTGGTTTGTTACTTAACTACGCCCAAGCCACTGCACCAATTATTCTTCTGAAATTTCACATGGATATAACTTGGACGTCCGGTTAATATATAGTACTAATTACAAATTACGTCCACCATTTTGTTTCAAGATAGATGCTACAAAACACTTCTTTTTGGTCCTCTTCTCAATTTATACTTTTTGGATTTACATGGAATCAACTTTTAAAGGTTACAAGATATAATTATATTATACATTATGGCTATCTTGAAAAAAAAAGGGTGGCTGTGGAACACTAATTTTTAGCTTTTCCAAAGCTCTAACTTATAAACCATGGGAAGCCTAACTATGGGGAACAATAACCAATCATCATTGAAATAATATAGAATTTGTATTTGTTTGTTTGTATGTGTGTACGTGTGTTTTTGGGTATGTATGTAAGTTCTATAACCCCAAAAGCAAGAGACCTTGAATGATTAAATCACAGTAATATATAAAAATAAAATGTCTGTCTGTTGATCAAACACACCCAAACCAATAGAATTTAAGAAGTGATATAAAATTTAAAATATGTCAGAAATGTAGTGGGATTATTCCAAACACTTTAATAATTCTTAAATACGAGTATTTAAAATTTCTGAGTGGAGTTTGTGAAATGGGTGATTTAGAAATTTCCACAACTCATGTAAAAAATTACTTCCCAATGAACCTACTTCAGTGGCCGCATGGTCTAAAGCAGTATTTTTCAACGCTTTCCTCCTAATGTACCACTTCTCATCTATCTGAACTATCTGAAGTACCAGCAATACCTAAAATTACAAAGGTTATCAAGGGTGAATAATTTCTTAAAGACTGAATCGTATTGTGAAAAATGTATTCATACCTAGTGACTAAGTGAGTTGCACATATTGTATTTTTTAATTGTGCATATAATGGAAGTGACAAGACTATTAATAATGGGTAGTTGATCTTGCATCATTGGAACCAGTTTCCTTATCAGGCTGAGCTTTGCTTAGTTTTAGCCACAGGTCGGCGTCGGGGTTCACATTGTCTGTTTTGATATTTTTTTATGCGAAAAACAAACAAAAAACCCGCAGAAAATCCATCACCCAAATATGTTGTTTAAAAGAGCACCAAGAACTTGATGGTCCTATGGGTGAGCTCGAGGTAGCCACAACGTGCTGTAATCCAGAAACCAGGAAGGGTAAATTTCTAAAATATGTTTTTAAGACCAGTTTCATATGCAAGTTCATTGAACCATTCTTTTTCCTCCATTTGTAAACACTGCTGGCAAAGCATCTTAATAAGAAAATGGATCCCTGATCAAATCGTGAGGGTCAAGTTTCAGCAGTGGTTTATTATGTCTCGCAGAACATCAGGATGAAGTTGGACCGCATTCTCTCGGACGAAACCTCGAAGGGGTGGAGACAAATGCACGCCACCCTTTTCAGCTTTTCTATTCGTTAATGGAAGCTTGCGTTTCACGGCGTTCACTTTGTCTTTAGCAAGAAAGGAAGGGATGGTGCTCTTTATGAAACAGTTGTATCCTAATAGAACTCGTTCACAGTATAATTATTAAATCATATTGATGTTTTAAAATCTTTCCTCCTACCCCTCCTATTTTCGCACCCACTCGTACCACTGAACAACACCTCATGTATGTACCACTGGTAGTACGCGTACCACCTGTTGAAAACCGCTTTCACACTAAACTAAACTGCTGATGACAGGGAGATCGGGGCTCGAAACCCGGTCAGGTATACTGGGGAAAGATTCCCTAAATGGTTTCCCACTCTACCTCCACGTGGATATACTGCCTCTAAATTCAACCTCCCTGATCCTTAGCTCATTAGCGTAATTAAAACATGTTATTCTTATAACCTGAACAGATACTAAGCCGTGGTGTTAAAAAAAACTTCTCCCCGTGGTAGAAAATTAAAATATATAAATACATGTAAAAGGCCGATCTTAAACAACCCTAAGAGTCTGCCCCTTTATGCTCACTGTTAAAACGTAATGATCTCATTTCCAATATGCTTTTGTAACAATATATATAATTTATTTTCACATACCATATGATCAATCTTAGGGAAATATTGCGTTTTCTATGGATTACGTTCGTTTGTGAATTCAGTTTATGGGCTGGGATATATTAAGATTTACGCCGTATGCAGAGCATCATTATTAAAATACAGTTTTGTTATATATCTGTCCGCATGAATTATTCGAACACCTCTAAGCTTCCTATAAATCTAAAATTTGACATGCTGGTAGGTCTTGGAGATAATGTTATCTAGAAAGGTTTTAAAATAAAAAATTTAATATGGTGGATTCAAAATAGTGAATGAATAAGTGCTTTTCTATAAATTAAACTGTTACAATTTTACGTAACTTTTTTTTAAACTCTCTAACAAATAATTACTTATGCTATTTACTCTTCCATATTTTTTAATATAACAAATAATCTAGAGTGTTTAGAGAAGCTATAACTTAATATTCAAAAGAAATTTCAGCTTTTAACACATATTTAGATTATAATCTGTATTTTAATTTTATGTTTTAGTCAGCATACTTCTCTCATTTTGTAACACAATTTAAATAATAAAGGATTTATATTCATACATAATTAAGGATTTGGTTCATTTTCCCTGTGATCAATTTTATAAACCATAAAAAACAAAGCTACTTATTATATTCTCCGTGTGAAGAACGAGTATACCAGCTAGGTTTTTCTGCACATTAGAATTTTTGTGGTATTTCCTTTTCTTTTGGTTCGTACAAACGATTATAATACCAAATAATCAATTTCTTAAATGTTAGTCCATCTGCCCATTTGTTTGTTTCAAGTAAACTCAACAAGTACTCATCGGATCTAGACGAGACTTCTTTTGTACTCCTTATTTTTCAGAGAACCGTGGTAAGCTATCCTATCATACTTGCTCATCATTGAGCGAGGTAGTGTCGAAAAAACAGGAAGTAAGCAGTGAACATTCGCCGGGGCTGGTATTGCGGGTACATCACATGGCACTTGATATGAGCTGGGGTGTTAACGGGGAGTGGATGGGAGCGTGTTCATGTTTATTCTTGAATCTTCGTATGCATATCAAACAATCCTCTTAAAGTTTCATTCTTTTCTAGCGTTTGAAGTTGTCGAGTGTGTTGATGTATTTTTAATACAAGTGAAGGTGCGGGCAAATGCTAGTTTTAATATGTGAAAATTGTAGTACACTTTCAGCACAAAGCTTACTTTAATGTTAAATTGATTTGTATTCCGATTACATGCGAGTAAATATTTGTTTTGTGTTAAAAGCAACTAGTAAAATTATACTAGTCAATAAATAATTACTTGTAGGCTAAATGTGTGTATATATATATATATTTAAAAAAGGATTTGTAACTTTGAAGAATGTCAGTAATTTTTTTTAAATAATTGAATACTACTTCCAAAAATGTTCTAAAATACAAATGCAAATTGAAAAGAAGACTTGAAAAACTGCTTAAATGAACTTTGGATCGTATTTACCTGAAGGCCGATACAGATCACTAAGGTATTCATTCGAGAAAGAATATGATGATGATAAATACTAATAAAAAGGCAGGTAAATATAAATAGTAAGCATACCCCATTTTAAAAACTGTTAGACGATTACTATTCTCTTATTTGAATATCTTTGTTGACACTTGACAGTTCCCTTTCATGATTTCATTTCATGTTTCCATCTTGCTCACAATCCACGCAATGCCATAGATTGACATGGGAAATGTCTCTATTGACGTCAAGTCCTTCCAGCCTGCGTACAACTGACCAACACTTCAAACACTCTAAAACATCTGGAACACTTTCTTTAAAAAAAACTGACAACAGGCGACAACATCCACAAGGAGGGTAATGGAATGGGGGATTTCGACAGATAGCCCAAAAATAAAAAGAGATTACGAAAGAAAAGTAGGCGAAAACACCTTTACTAGATTTTTAAAAAGTTATGTTCTAATTCACCCCTCTCCCCTGCCCCTTCCCTTCCTTATTCACAGTTGAAAGTTTGCAACCAAGTTTCTATTAAAGAAATAAAACATCTTCAACACATTTTTTTCTGGCTGAAATAACTAAAAAGTGGGAGAGGAAAATAAATCCTTGAATTCCCCGCAAAAGTGTTTTCTACTTCCTGAACATGTTCGATAATCAGTTTGGATACGAGCGAGGGTTTCAAAGATTATTTTTTTTAGTGTTGGGGCATGCGCAGGAGTGGTCAGTGAATGAGAGCGCTCAGGTCGCGGAAGCTAGCGCCTGTTGTCCATAAGACTTCAATCTCCTCGTCTTTATAAAGTTTTTTTTTGAGGGGATGGGAGAGGGGTAATAGGGCTGGGTGCTGACCCTTCTTTTAACAATGACCTCCTGTCCAGCATGCTCCGGCTGCACGCAGCTGTTCGTTCACCTTATGCAACGTTTTTTTCCGGATTAACATTGTATGACTGAGCCAAGTTTATTGGAGTAGGGCCTATTTAGTGATATGGATGTGATCAAAATCAACGTATCGGTATAACTCGCTGGAGAGGAGCCCTTACCGTGTCTCTCTTCGAAATAAACCCCACAACTAAACCCTGCTCATGGTAAGAAGGGCGGTCTGAAAGGCTTTTTTCCCTGTAAAAATTATATAGTAAAATAGGATTTTGGTAGGAAAAAAGAGCTTCTGGTCATTCCTTCCTACCATGAATGGACTTAAACTTTATTTTTAACTATTTATGCACAACGTCTTACTACTCGCCCAGACTATCTTCAAACAATTTTTTTAATACCGTGTCTTACTACCCGTTCGGTTCATACGCCTATGTACTAATTACACTAATGGGCTGGGTATTATGAAGGCTTAACTTAGAAGAAATACACCCGAATTTGCGTGGAGGAAGAGTGTAAAATCATTTAGGAAAACCCTCAGTGCACCCTACTGGAATTGAACCCCAATCTCCCCGTCTTTGGCAGTCTAGTTCAACACGAGAGAAGCGCGTTAGACCACGTGGCCACCGGAGTGCGTACCTTAGTTATTAATAGCCTAAATTTATATTGGTGAAGTCAGATTTATAAACTATAATTTTGTGGGTGATTTGATCGTTGTCTATCTTAGTGCTATTTACTGTGCATTAAACACTATGTTAGTTCAGTGTTGTAATAACTTGAGGAATTATTTCTGGGATAGTGAACCAAATAAAGCTTATAGAGAGCAATAATAATTGACTTTTTTTAAATTTTATAACTTCTATAATCCATGTTAATAAAATAAATATTTTTTATATGCCATGAGAGTTACCCGATATCTTCGCACAGAGAAGTCTCAAATTTAAAAATGAATAGCACCTGTGCACCAACATGTGTACCTGGAAGCTGGGATCTTGGATTTTTTTTAAATTTATTAAAAACTGGATTGTAATAAGTAAAGGGAAAAGGTTTTTATTTGTTTGAAGCTAATAAAAGCATTGGCTGGGGTAACCACGCAATTCATTCTGCAACCTACTATAATTTTTAATAAGCACGTTTATACAGTAAACGGCTTATTACAAGAGGCAAAGCTGAACTGTTTCCCTACTCGATCTTTGAGATATTGGGAAACCAACTCTAGTGTAGCCCGCTGGGATTCAAACCCTGACCTCCCCATCAATGGCCGAGTGCTAATCTAACACCTTAGACCCTTCGACCACTGATGTAGGAGTTTTAAAATATTCATTATTATTATTATTATTATTATTACAAAGCCTACTCTCTGGTATTCAATATTTAAAGGATGGTAACCAACTCCATGGTGTAGTGGTCAGTGCACCTGGCTACAAGCCTAGAGGTCCGGGGTCCTATTCCCGGTTGGTATCTTGGGTATTTTCCCATTACGGGGAACGAGCCCAACGGTCACCAGGACTTAGATAATTAGGCTTAAGCTAGGTCAAGACTCACCCCGGATCCAAAACTTCATAATAACTATCATCATGTCATCTCATTTCGGCTAGGACGTGTAGACAACCTCCCATGGTGCACCCTCGGCAATGTTCTGCGCCAACAGTGTGACAACCAAACCTGCATGTCATGTCCCTCTCAGTCATATATGCCATACGATAAAAAAAAATATCTAAAAATGGGAAGGTAGAAGCCCATTGCCAACATTATTCTCACGTGAGCATGAAAAACAGAACTGTGGAAAAAATCAGTCTCAATTGAGCTGGGTGAGATCAATCTCAGGCTTTTCAAATCGAAGTTCCTCTCTTTATTCTATTTGAGATATTTAACGTGCACTTTCTGAACCGACTGATTATATCAGGACACGACTTCTGTCTTAAATCTAAAACAGAAACAGATTCCAGGCCACCTCTACCATTGATTCATCACTGTGAAAGGGTAAAACTACATTTCATGAACGATATATTGTTCGGCAATGCCAGGAACTGAACCCGGGACCCTTCGCTCGGTAGGCAGATACAATAAAGTCTGTTCAGAGTAGGAATTGTTTTCGGAAAGGCCCTTTTACCTACCATAAATCTATTATATAGTAGGATATTGGTAGGAAAAAAGACCTTTCAGAGAGAAATTCCTACCGTGAATGGAGTATACCTACCGAGTTAAGGCGTTGTAACCAAATCAGAGCTGGCAAACAAATCCTCCGGGCCTAATTATCCTAAGTTATTAGTTAATAATATTTCTACTATATATAATATTGTAAAAAATCTGATTTATTAATTCTGATATTTATATACAAAGTTATTTTAACAAATAACTGTTCATAATAACTTATTACCAACATTTTTTGAGTGGATAATTATCTCAGTGTCAACTTGTTCAGCTCCTATGTTCATCTATGGCCCGAGAGCTTGAGATCGTATTCTTATTTTCTAACATCGGATTTTCCTACATTCTCCACAATTATTTCGATGCATTTACTAAAAAAAATCCCCCTTCTTCCCTTGGATTAGTTGATATAAGTTGTATGTAGTCACTAAAATGTTATGCACTTTCCCTAGAACAAAATAAATACATATTTTTTTGTAGCAGTGCGTTTCACTACCCAATTGGGTTATACGCCTAAGTACTAATTACGCTAATGTGCTAAGGATGATGAAGGTATGATTTAAAGGAAGTATACCCACATTTTCGTGGAGGTAGAGCGGTGGAACAATTTAAAAAACACCCTAAACACATCCAACCGGGATTCAAACCCCGATCTCCCCATATTTGGCAAATAAGTATATTGAAAGAGTAACAGGTTAAACCATGCGGCCACCGAAGTGAGTCAAATTAATTTTATTTATGTTTAAATTATATATCGGTTCTAAAGTAATTCTTGATTAAATACCTAAGATAAAATTAATTTTTAAAATATGTTTGAATTTTATACACCCTATCCCGCCACGCTTCCACGAGAGTTTGGTTCCCCCTTCACCCCTTTCACCCCACTAAACTAAAGTTCTCTTGACGTACTTACAAGCATTATGACTGCGCCTTCTCTTGGAGGATTTAATAGTAAAACGTCGTTAATGTTGTTTATATAGAAAAGAAAACCTTGGGCAAGGTCCCCAATTTTGTTTGTTTTACAGCTATGAACTGTTAATCCAAAGAGCATGGTATATTTCCGACAATATAATAATTCGAAAGTGGTAGAAGCGACCTTATTAACTCGCTTGATCATCGGTTTCCAATTTATGGCATTGGTGACATCCTTCACACATACGTACACACTTTTTGTTTTCTCTCGACACCTCGCATAGAGAAGTAGGTAGATCTATTGTGATTGTCAAAAAAAAAAAAAAATCGAACTCGAGATTTTGATAAAGTTGACGTTTCATGACCCCCTGAAATAGAAAAAAGTAGTTTTCTCGATTCCGTATAACTGTCTGTCCATCTGTCTGTAAGCTAGAGCCGAAACTATTTTACCGATTGGGCTAAAACTTGGTATCTGAGGTTTCTATAAGGTCCTCGCCGATACGTGTTTAGAATTAGATATCCAACCCTAAATTTAAGGGTAGTTTACTGAAGGGCAAAAAGAGAAATAAATAGTTTTTCTCAAAATTAGCTCTAACGATTTTGATTGAATTTTATATTAAGACACTGTTTATCATTATAAATAAGATGTCCATTCTCATTTTCTCATGAAAATGAATTTGAGAGTACTTTATACACAAGGGAAATTTTCAAATTTTTTATAATTTCTCCGCAACTATTTGAGATACGAAATAACTTATCATTTTAAAATTGTAATTTTATTAAATATAAGAATCTTTTATTTGAAATACATTTTTATAAAACCAATAATTTATTAGATATACGAAAATATACATTCTTTTTAACTCAATTCTTTGAAAATGAATTTGATTCTTATGTCCTTTTTAGACAGAGATGTTTCTCTTTTCTTAATTTTTCTGTACCAGTGTTTCTAGTTCATAATGCCATAGAGTGAGTAAGTAACAGTGTATATTATTTCATTTATGATCTTTGGTGTAGTGTTTCTAAAACAAGGTATAGACCTATTATTTCATTTCACAAATCTTGTAAGTTTTTAGTAAATGTATATTTTTAAGATGGAAGCGGGAGGAAATCATTATGGCGTGACATTTAGTTTTTACCTGCTTCGATGGCCGCATGGTAAAAGGCATCACTCTCATTTTACTACTAGACTGCTGACGACAGAGAATTTGGGGTTCGAATCCCGGTCGGGTGTATTGAGGGTTGTTTTTTCAAAATGGTTTTATACTCTCCCTCTACGCAAATGTGGATACACTTCCTCTAAGTTCAACTTTCCTCATCCTTAACTCATTAGAGTAATAATTATATACGCGTACAACCTGAGCAGGTACTAAGAGGCGGTGCTAAAAATACTTTTTTTTTACCCCTCTGGGCTATGCACATTTAATTACACTTACTAGTTAACACTGTAGAAATAAAGAAAGTAGGATTTTAGAAGGAATAACAGTATTTGCGTGGAGAAAGAATGGTAAACCATTTTGGAGGAATCAACAGCCAAGATTAGAACCTTGAGCTCTCTGTCACGTCAGATTAAAATTATATTGACATTTGCAGTCCCCTTTCCAACCGATGCTGGTTCATTTATGTGTTTGTTATCTTGAAATAAGACCTCTATACTGTCCCTATTTTTACATTTTCTAAATAAATAATATTATCTTTGACCCTAAGAACTGAAATATTGGCCACTACTAACCGCGACATGATAGCTTTCATCATGATTGATAACTCAAATTTCAAATCAACTTTTCTCGCCAGTTTCTAGAGTTTTATCTCGAGAAAAAAAAACCCACCTCTTCCCTTCATCCTTCCAAGACATCTCAATATTGACAGATTGGCTCCAGCACTATCTCCATTTCTACAGCTTTCTTTTCCACAAAGCAAAAAAAAAAAAACCAAAAAAATCAGTCGGGTCTATATTTACCATTACCTCTTGTCTGTTACAACCTCACCCCCCTCAGACAAATAACCCAACCTAACTCCTCCACACACTGATACAGACAGACCTTAACCTAGCCCAACACAAGGCCTTATCATAACTCGCATTTAGGTCCATCTCCCCTACGAATCCAAAGAGTGTTTGCTTGTTAGTTTTATGACCGCAACTTCTTGCTTTGAGACGAGGGAACAAATTGTTATCAAACTCGGCGTTACGTTATATCTCGCGATTACCAATTAGAAGGGAAAGAATCGTTTCGGAAAATACTTTGCGTGTATATTCAGTTCGCCATTGACGTCAATCAACTCAAAAGTTTAAAACAATTTATCCATGAAAGAACAAAGTTCAGAGATCTCAAGGAGGAGGCAGAAGGCATTTGCGGTCTAAGGTCAATGACAAAAGGAATGCGCCTGTTGTAAGACAGAACACCTAATAATAGTAACAGGAAACTGTGATCCGCGTACCCCGAGGGGTACGGGACGTGCCACTGAATTATATTGATCATCAAATATGTTTTAATAATTGTTGGATTCATAAACATATTTTGACGTTAGAGCATGAACTTTTAAAAGCTTTTGCTCAATCCTTTGTTTAGCTTACAAAGCTATAGTAAATTTGAATTGGCTGTTTACACTTTAAAATATGGCATATATTTATTTATATTTTAAAAAACATATGGAAGGGATTAGTTTGTTAGGCCGTGATCCCTAATGGAGAATGGTGAAAGTTTGGTAAACTCTGTTTTAGTTTAAGCGATTTCCAACTTTTTTTTTAACCAATGTACCAATGAAATTATTTGTTTCGTGTGAGGGACCGGCAAGTTTCGGGGATTATGGGACAAGACCAGACTTTTTCATAGTGGGTCTTATAAGGGTAAAATATTGATCCTAGCCAGAGGTGGGCAACATATTTTTCAATCTTGCCAAAGGTGTGTTGAATGAGAAGTGAAATTTGTCACACTATGGAAAAATTCAGAGATTAAGTTGCTCAATCAAACACTTAAATTAACACACTGCTTGTACAAACTTATTCAAAGCATGTTCTGTACACTTTGACTATTCACTTACAATTATTAACACAGAAGCAAATTATAGAAATGGTTCAAATTGAAAATGCAATACAATTTATTGCTAGATTTGACAATCCTTTTGTCTGACAAGTTGCAGAAACATGGGCTAGGTAACCGAACTCGAAGAACTTGCGGAATTATTTCAATGATATGCAGCAAATATAAAGTTATGTCCGATTACGCCTCCAAGAAAAAGTTTATTTCACTATGAGAGCTTACAAACTCAAATTAACCACACCTATTTGGCCAGTTTGGCATTTGTGGCAATTGGCGACATGGTTGCCCACCCTGGCCCTAGACTTTATTTCATGAATAAGAAGATATTAATACATTTTGGAAAAACTGTTTGAGGTTCGATTTATTTAATTATGAATTGTGTACATTAGTTATATAACACATTTCAATATTATCAACGAATTGATTACATGTTTAGCTTTAGTTTTAATCTACACATTAGCACATCAACAAAAAAATATGTCAGTGAATAAATGGATGCTCAAAACACGTGATCGTGAGGTGTATAGGATTCATATGACTCACGAATTTTTTTTTTAAATGCCACGTTTTACTACCGGATCAGGCTAACGCATAAGTAATAATACGCTAACTAGTTAAAGATGAAGAAGGTTAGATTTAGAGGAAGTGTAACTCAATTTGTGTCTAGGAAAAGTGGAAAACCATTTAGTAAAACTAACTTCAGTAAGACCTACACCCAGCCGAGATTAAAACTCCGATCTCTCTATAATTGGCAGTCTAGTCTATTGCCAGGTTGACGCTTTAGAACATGCAGCAACCAAAGCAGGTCTCACGAATAAACACTTGTATGGCGTACGATTGAACTAAAGTAAACTTTAGCATGAATTATTTAAAAACAAAATCAAGTCTCAGGAAAAGTATGTAAAAGTAACTTCCATACGCATTTATAAAATACAGTTATGGCTACAGCTAGGGGTTTATTTACGGACTGTCGTCAATTAGCCCTCATACTTGTACCGGTCAGTGGACCACTGGTTGAGAAACACTGAGGAAACCAACGATGGCGCTTGGTGACTAGGACACTATCCACTTCGGTGGGTGTCCTGTCGCGTTTTTAACCTAAGGGTCACGACCATATTTGGAGTAATGGTGTGTTTCGGGTGGGGTCACAATGATTGTTGGGACTGTAGCTTTACATCTATTTTTTTAAAGTAATTATAAGGTAGAGGAAGATTCAAAACTCAATTAGAAATGCGAGTGGTTAAAATGATGATTATTATTATTATTTAGCACCGCGTCTTACTACCCGTTCGGGCTATACGCTTTAAGTACTAATTACTCTAATGGATTAGGAATTGGAAAGCTTGAATTAGAGGAAGTGAACCCGCATTTGCGTGGATGGAGAGTGGAAAACCATTTAGGAAAAACCACCCCCAGTTCACCCGACCGAGATTCGAACCTTGATCTCCCCGTCCTCAGCAGTCGAGCTCAACACGACAAGCGCGTTAGCCAACTACGCCACCGAGGCGGGTGGTTAAAATGATGTATGCTCGTTAATTTATTTTACTTTCGCATTCTCGGGTTTGGGCGAGTGGCACTGCTAGCATAACTTCCCAAATACCCGCCGGGCCCTTCATTCGCATTTGAATTAATCATTATATAAGAAATTTATAATAAGTAAAGCAAGCATTGGTGGACACGTGAGCATAGTGTCACGTTAGTTCGGTTTGGTTTCGGTAACGAGGATGTCAGGATTCGAATTCAAGCCGGGAGTATTGGGGGTAAATTTTCCTAAACGGTTCATCCATAGCCGTTTAGGCAAACAAAGGTGTATTTGTTCTACATTATACCTACTCCACTAGTCTAATTAAATTCGTACAACCAGGATGGGTAGTAAGATTCAGTGAAAAAATCATTAAAAACTAGGATTTGGACGCTTAAGTTATAGTTTATCAAGGGTTCACGACGTTTCCAAAGGTCCAAAATTGGCCTAATTCCTTAAAAGGTTGAAACAAGTGATCTAACTAAAGACTCGCTCTCACAAGTTATTGGACCGCCAAATACGGGGATAAATGGGATCAAATCCCGGTTGAGTTCACTGAGGATAGTTTTTCATAAATTGGTTTCCACTCTCCCTCCATACAAATGCAGCCACACTTACTTACACTATACACTTCCTCATCCCTATTACATTAGCTTAACTAGTGCAAATGTGTGTAATCTGAACGGGTAGTATGATGCGCTGACAGTTTTTTTAATTAATAGGTCATTATATTTATGTTAAGAACTGTCAACACTTACACCGCCCTCTGAAAATTACACCTTCATAACAAGTGGATTGACGTTGATTGGACATTCATGAAAGTACATCTTTGAAATGTCTTAAGACGATACAACTAATCTGTATGTCTCTGGGATGACCTTTGTCTCAGTGGGGCAAGCATATATCTACTGAGTTAAAAATCTTGGATTTGAATCCCAATTAGGACATACAATTGATCTATGTTTAGTTGGGTTTATTCCCTTTGACTAGTTGTTAAAATAACGGTATTGAAAATGGTTGACGTTATTTATATTTAACACACTGGCACCAAAGTCTGTTAAGGGACAAAATGCTTAGATTTTATTTTAGTTAGCTAGTTAACATGTATATTTTTCTGTTATGTATTTAAAGCTCACGTTCTAAGCATTCATTGAATGTAGATAAGTGATAGCAGAAGGTTCTTTATTGCAAACATTGGCCTAAAGTAACTAATGTCAACCTACTCTGAAATAATTAATTATAATAATAAGAAGAATAAAATAATAATTATATTTCAAAAGGTTGACAGTAGTTACTTTAAGCCAATATTTGCAATAAAAAACCTACTGGTTGCTGTCACTTACCACCTTTCTTACCGTAGATGGAGCGTATATATTTTCTTGTAGAGCAGCATGGCAAATGCTTACACAAATAGTAACTACATTAGCCTGATCCACCTGGAATGAAACCAGGGCTCATTCTAATGTAAAGCCAAGAATCTGGGTTTGGTGTTCATTCGACACCACGCGCCTGATTCTGATCTCAGAAGCCTAGGTTTAACAAGAGGTTGGACTAAGGATTTTCCTCTCCACGGATCTAAAGGTCTAAGGCATTACTCACTCAATAGACTAGATTGCTAAGGATGAAGATACCAAGGTTCAAATCCCAGCCATGTGTTTTGAGGATATTTGTTCTTAAATAATGTATTCCACTCTCCCTCCAAGCAAATACGTTTAATCTTCTTATAAATTCTACCTCCCTCATCCTTAACATATTATCATAATTAGTACATAAGTATCCGAATGGGCAGTAAGACGGGATGAGAAAAACTTAAGATTATCTATCCATAACGTTTATTAACATTATTTAGGCCAAATGGTTTTGGGCGTCTCTCTCGTAATAGACTGGCCTATTAATAACGGGGATATCTAGGTTCGAATCCTAGTTGGATCTATTGAGGGTGGCTTTTCCTAAATGGTTTTCCACTATCCTTCCACGCAAATGCGGGTAAACTACCTTTAAAATGCTTCCTTCCTCATCCCTGCCCCAATAGAGTAATTATCATGTATGCGTATAACCTGAGTAGGAAACGCGTCCCCGTGGTGTAGTGGTCAGCGCACCTGGCTACTAGCTTAGCGGTCCCAAGTTCGATTCCCTGCCGGACCTTGGGTACTTTTCCCGAAAGGTGAATTATCCCAAGTCACCAGAGTCTGGTTAATTAGGCTTAAGTAAGGTTTGAATTCTTACACTGGTTCCCCACACCCCCACACTCACTATCACCATCATACTCACTATCATAATCATCATCATCACCTCATAGCATCGGGACATGGAAAGAGCTCACATGGAAGGGATGTATGATTTATCACATTCGGGCGTCCCCTGGACAGTGGTACAATAGTACTGGATAATCTTTCCATAACTGTACTATGATTGATGTAGCTATATATATTGTAATATATAAATTATATCTGAACAGGCAGTGAACCACGGTGACGAAAACAATTAATATTTTACTGTGATTATTCTCCAGGAGAATAATGTTACAGTTTCTGAAAATCCATTCTCTTCTTCGCGGTGGCGGATTTAAAATTTTTTGCGCCACTAGGCACAAATATAATATGCCCCCCTCCCCTAAAAAATTGTTTTTCTATTGGCTTAGGAAGTTTCGGAGGAAATAAATGTTGGGTGTAGGGTGTGTGTAGAAGTTAGTATTCGAGAAAAGATTTCTACGGAAAATAATTAGGCGTTTTTAACTATTATCAAAGGCTTTAGTTATTTAAAAATAAATATTCTGGTTCTGGCTTTAACTTGAACTATTTAGATAAAATTAGTCAATAATTTTTAAAAGTAATTATTAAAAACAAAATATTACACTAAAAATAAAAAAATATGTTATCCAAAATGTGCCGCCGCTCCTATGCCCGTGCCAAGTGGGCCTATAATATAAATCTGCTTCTGCTCTTCCTATTACAAAGTTTATACAAACAAGTCGATAATAGTTGGTACTCGTAGTACTGGCATAAAGGTGAACTAAAAAACAACCGGAAGTATGAAACAGATTTTTAGAATGATTGCATCACCCTGGAAAGTTAACAAGTTGTTCCCTTGTGATGTATGACTCTATAACATGCAGGTTTTATTTCTTCTTCCACCCCAGACAATTTAATCGATTCTTATCTTCATGATCTCCAATTGGTCTGTTCCCCCCCCCCCNCCCCCCCCCCCCCATTTCTCTTGACGACCACAAACTACTACTATTTTCTTAACGATGTCACGGGGAAGCGGAGGAGGTGGCCATGTCACAAGAGTAAGATAACGAATACGGTTAAGATTGCATCCACATGGTGTTATTTATTCTATGTATTAAAATTTAATTTTTAGTAAAGTTTTGATTAAGTCATACCAACATTATTTCAGATATTATCGAAGATGCCCATACACCCGCGTGGATATTTATTGCATAGAACAGACAGCTTACGATTCTCTTTAAATTAAGTAGATTATAATTCTCACAGTTAATTTACAGCTTACTATTCAAATTAAGTAGATTATAATTCTCACAGTTAATTTACAGCTTACTATTCAAATTAAGTAGATTGTAATTCTCACAGTTAATTTACATCTTACTATTTAAATTAAGTAGATTATAATTCTCACAGTTAATTTACATCTTACTATTCAAACTAAGTAGATTATAATTCTCACAGTTAATTTACAGCTTACTATTTAAATTAAGTGTATTATAATTCTCACAGTTAATTTACAGCTTACTATTCAAATTAAGTAGATTGTAATTCTCACAGTTAATTTACATCTTACTATTTAAATTAAGTAGATTTTAATTCTCACAGTTAATTTACATCTTACTATTCAAACTAAGTAGATTATAATTCTCACAGTTAATTTACACCTTACTATTTAAATTAAGTGGATTATAATTCTCACAGCTAATTTACAGTTTACTATTTAAATTAAGCAGATTATAATTCTCACAATTAATTTAGTAAAAATATTTTTATGAAAAACTTAGAAATTCTAAGCATACAATATGATAATATTTATAAAATTACGTTGAAATTTGTCATGGCCGGCATTGGTGGTTGAATGGTAAAAAGGCGTCACTGTAGCACTAGATTAGACTGCTGATAATGGGGAGATCGAGGTTCAAATCCTGGTGGGTATACGAAGGCTAGCTTTTCCTAAATTATATTTTACACTGTGATATTTAAAACTTCTTCATACCTAATAAACGTAATTAGTAGTCTACACACAAATATTATACCCCGAACGGATAATTAGACGTAGTGCTAAAAACAAAGTGATATATAAATTTTTTAAATTACATTTTATTACGTAGATCATATATGTCTATATTAAAGTAATCTCTTCGTAGATGCCATTATAATTGAAAATGAAAAGTATTTTTTTATAGTAAGTTCATGAACTTAGAGGCAAGACCAGTCGAAATACTTTTTCGTAATACATTTTATATTACTTCTAAGCGTATAACCCGAATGGGTGGTAAGACGCACTGCTAAGTTATCATATTCTGAAAATTGAAAAATGACACCTGGACACGGGTCAATTTTCAGAATATGATATCTAAGAGGGAATATCCCCACTAAAATGCATTAACAATAGTTTCGGCTATTAGTTTCAGCACTGCTAAGTATTATTATTTATTTTAAATGTTTATTTCATTAAAGTACACACAAAGTTGCACGTTAGTAATATTTTATAAAAATACAAATAATTACATAAATAGTAGGACACAATCGTTCAAACTTTTTCATAGTGTATATTATAGCTTTGAAGACAATTTTCAAAAATAAGTTGTATATGAACTACCTAAATATTAATTTTAATTTATAAAAATAAAAACGTTTTCTTATTTATCATGAAAAACTGTTACCAGACACTCATTTTGAGCTCAATGCTCAAAGTCGATTTAAAAAAAAATCAAATTTTCTTTAATTTTTCGTAATCAAACTACCATTAAATGAATTAACTTTAGATAAAAAAAGATACATTTTAATAGATTAAGTAAAAATATTCCCCCATTACCGATTTTGAACAAACCATCAGAGAGATTTTCAAAAAACTTTCGATTTTACAAAAAAAAAAAAAATTAAACACCGTGTCTTACTACTCGTTCGATCTATACGCTTATGTAATAATTTCAATAATGGTTTTAAGGTTTAGGAATGCTATATTTATAAGAAGTGTACACACATTTGCATGGGGAGAGAATGGAAACTCANTTTTAAAAAAAAAAAAAAAAAAGTCGTCAGTTAACCACTATAAAATGATTTTTTAAATATAGATTTATATTAATTTGTAGTGTAAAAAACTTAACGAATGCCCATTTTGAGCCAAATTGATAAAGCCATTTTTTTTAATATTCAAATTTAAAGAAAGGTAATCAGTAAACTACGGTTAAGAAGATAGTTGACCTAAAAACTAGTATAGAGTTTTATTTGTCACGTCAAACATTCTCTAGATATACATTTTAAACAAAATCGTAATAGCCATTTTCCAATTAGTTCGAATTTTCAAAAACCCTTCATCTGTAAACGTTTAATCTGTCGTATCATACACTAATTATTTTTTTTAATCAGTCACCATTAAACTACCCATAAACGAATTTTCACACAAATTTAGGTATAACTTACAGTGTTATTTATCATGCAACACAATCTCCACATATCTATTTTAAACAAAAATGTTAGAGCCATTTTAAAAAAGTACAAACCTCACTTTCGGTTTTATCAAGGTGATAATGCAGACACTTCTACTACTAAGCCATTTCTGAGTTCAGTCAACTAAGCTGAAAAACTTTGGTTTAGCCCAAAACAGGAAATAATTTTTTTAATAGCATTTGCAGAACTGTAGTGACTTTTTAAAAGTAGTTCAACAGATGTGGTTCAAGAGTGCCTAGAATCACACACTTAGTAAACTTCGACTACTCAGATAATATGTTTTGACCCAACTATAGTTAGAATCTGTTAAGAACATTGTGTGCCTTTATTCGATATTCTTTTAAGATGTACCATTCTCACACTTTTATAAGATAAAATTAATCTGCAATGATCAAACTTGACAGCTATGAGAATTGACACCATTTATCAAAAAAGGAATCCTTAAACCCCACCACTAAGCGTATGTATACATGAAAGTAGATCTAAAATTTTAATATGTATCACGTAAATATCAATAAAAGTTGATAGAAAAGATGTGGAGTGGATTTTTTTTCTGGAAAATTTTCAATCTTTACTTTCTCAAATAAAGAAAAAGTATTATAAACGTGAAAAATGTTCAAATTAAACCTTTAACTCGACTTAATTATGAATATAGGCCTATACGTTTTGTGTGTCCCCGAACAGGGGTGGCGGAACCAGGAGGGGCAGGGAGAGGGGGAACATCGTTATTTGCCTGCCCCTTGAATAAATGGCTGTACAAATCCTATGATATTATCGAATATGAAGCTGAAACATGGCCTTAAGTAGAACTCCAAATGACTTCTAGATTCATTTAATTTTCAAATAGTTGCTGGAGAAGACCATTTCAAATAACTTCTAGATTCTAGAGGCATCCGTCAGAAAAATAAACAGTACGGTGCGCCGCACAAACTTTCTCCCACTTTTATTTTAAAATATAAATTTTACTAAAAGCTTGTAAGATTTTTAAAGATTCGTTATAGGAACACTTCACCAAAGATCATAAGTGAAATAATATACAGTGTTACTTACTCTATGGCATTATGAACTAGGAGCACTGTTACAGAATATTTGAGAAAAGACAAACAGGTTTGTCCACCAAAGAGCATAAGAATAAAACTCATTTCCAAAGACCTGAATTAAAAAGTATATATATATATTTGCTTATAGCTCATAAACTATTGGTTTTATAAAAATATATTTCAAATAAAATATTTTTTATCTTTAAAAGTACTACAACTTTACAATGACAAGCCATTTCGTATCTCAATTAGTTGCGGAGAAATGATGAAAATCGGAGAATTTCCCCTATGCAAAGTACGCTCAAAGTCATACTCATGAGAAAATGAGAATTGGCACCTTGTTCATAATGATAAACAATGTTTACAAAATATAAAATTTCATCAAAATCGTCAGCAAATTTTGAGATAATCTATCTTTTCTCTTTTTGCCCCTTAGTAATCTACCCTTAAATTTAGGGTTAGATATCTAATTCCAAAAAATCCACGGGGGACCTTATGAAGACCCCAGATACCGAGTTTTAGCCCAATCGGTAAAATAGTTTTGACTCTAGCCTGAGGTACAGGCAGACGTCTTTGCGAAAACATATTTTTTTCGTTTCAGGGGGTCATGAAAGGTCAACATTTATCAAAATCTCAAGTTCTAAAATTTAATGATTACAATACTTTCACTCTGTGGTCGAGAGAAAGGATATACTTTTAAATAAATGAAAATTAAAACCAAATACTATATTAAAGCGGTCTATTAGCGTTAAGATTAAAGGGAAGGGAAATTATAGCCTTCCTCGGAGCAACAAAACAATTAAAATAAACAATTCTTAGCGAACTAGTTCTGTGAACCGTCTATGAGAAACTATTGTATTCATTATTCATCCTTCAATTATTTCTGTATTATTTAATTTATACTCTTTCGTGAACTGTGATGCTCTTTTTACCTTCTCATATCAGGGGAAAGAACCGTAACCGTGAAAATTTCCAACCTCGAGATTATGGTGAATCTTTACGTTCTATGTGTGTCTGAAACAAAAAAAAAAGAGTGTGTTTTACGATTCTGCCTGTCCTCAGCCCATGTCTGTCTGTCTGTCTGCTTCTGGACACGGATCAACAAATATTTGATTGATTTTACTTCATGTTACGTTACGTTATCAATAATAACATATGTTTACTTTTCTAAAATAAACTAATTTAAGATTTTAATTTAATCTATATATAATTTGAATTTTTTGGAAATTGACCTTGAAGACTGAGTTCAAAATGGGGATCTGGGAATAATGTTTCATGATTAATAAAAAAAGCTTTTATTTTCACAAATTAAAAATAATTTTAGGGTAGTTTGCAAATAACTTATTCTAGAAAATCTGAATTTTGTTTAAAATATTTGTACAGCTTTGTTTAAAAAGTATATATAAAGATTGTTCATTGTGATTAATAAAATGGTGTATGTATTTTTTTCTGGGGAAAACTTACTTAAGGGTAATTTACTGAAAACCTATTTTTGAAAATTTTCTTCGGAGCAATAATACACGATTTGAAAAGGTCTGTGTGTGTCGTACCATTTAATTATAATATGTTTCTCAGTTTATGAGCTGGATGATTTTTTTTCGAAGGTTTAATCTATTTTTAGTTTATCGATTACAATAATTGTTTTTTAATTGTCATAGTTAGCTTGGTATTGTACAGGGAGGAATTATAAACGAAGTTTTCAGCCTAATATTGAACGTCCTAATTTGATATCGATTTGATACGGCTTACCCGTGTGAAGAACGGGTAACTCTTATTAAACCTTTCAATCTAATAAAAATATCCATGGCAAGATTCTGTTTAAAAGAAAAGGATGGTATTTTATAATAACATAATATAACGTTATTAAAAAAGTATTTCTATATGGTTAATCCAAAGCATAATTTTTTTTTATCAAGGACTTGAGTTTTTTAGTCTTGTAGGAAGGTACTTTTAGAAGAAGAATTTTTTTTACGGTCAACATTAATAAACGTTTACATTTTTAAAATATTAATTTTAAGGATATTGAAATGTGCTGTCAAAAGTAACAGATCACATGCCTTGACGTATGACTGTATTGAAATTGTTTTAGTAACTTATAATCCACCTATAACTGTCAAAAAAAGGTTATTTGCTATTTGAACGTTTTACTGGATGTTTCATTATAATTTAGTCCACGTTATTTTTGATTGTGTAGACTGATAACATGATAGACCCACGTTTATAAAAAAAATACCTCAAAGCCCCCCACATTGGGACAAGTAAACCAGTTGTGAAGTAGCTCTCAGCTACTGTCGAGGAGGAGAAGAACGAGAGGAGGGGAAGGAGTGAGACACGAGGGGAGGGGGTGTGATCGCTGTGGAGGGGAGGAAGGAGTGGCGATCCGGTGCGTGCGGCGGAACATTGGTGTAGGTTAGTTGCTTGCTAGTAGACTAGTGATAGCAACAAGAAGTGTGTGCATGACACACACGCACACACGACATAACACAGTGCGGTGATAGTGTGCGTGGCAGTGCAGTGCCATCCTGGATGACGTGAGGACTAACCAGTGGGTGGTAGGAGCATGGCATTGTCCTTAATACAGGACACGGTGCCGAGTTCAGGTGAGATTTAGCTCCATTCACCTGAAAACATGACACTTTGACAATTGTCAAAACAAATATAAATCCGCACGTGATTTCAATGTTTTGTTTACAGTGAAAAATATATTTTAGAAAATCGGTCATTTTCCTAGCATAATATTTAAAATTTTGTAAAACTAAATACTTTTCATTTTAAAAACTAATTTTCGAACTTTGATCTAAATTAATTTGATACAAAATTTTAGTTTGAAATCCCAAAATTAAACTGGGCAACAATTATGTGAGTGCTTCAACAATACTAGTGCTGGTCAAGCGTTTAGTCTGGTTGGCCAGTGACGAGGTCGAGATTCAAATTCCGAGTGGGCGTATTGATGGTGTTTTTTTTTATTGTTTTTTAAATGCAAATTCAGATATATTTCCTTGACATTTCATCTTCCTCTCCTACATTTCTTTCATTAATTTATATGCGTATAACCCGAACAGATAGTGAGACGCCCTGGAAGAAATAAATAAAAAATTCAACATTTGTGTATGGAAGAAATTTGGGGTTATTTCGATATTAAAAGACTAACTCGTATTTCAAGGCAAGGCAAGTTGCCTTCCTAAAATTTGGTTTGATTCAAGTACAAGCATTTATTATGTTGACGGTTTTGTTTCTGTAATATAGTGATATGTTATATTTATTCTTTAGCACTTTTGTGTTTTTTTCAAAGGTTTAATCAATATGAATAAAAACATACTAATACTAAGAGGTGAATTAAATTAGACACATATAAAATTAATTTACGAAAATAAATGAGCGCATTGTCACTTGGATTATGTATATAACGCAATGTAAAATTATACATCATATTATGAATGAACAGAATCTTACCTTACACTAAAAATATAGATTTTATTATATCATGATTTTGAAAAGAATTTTCTTATTAATGATCTATCATAAATGTGTTACGTTTGAGCATAGTTTCTACTATAAGCATATATCACAAGAATTATTTCATTTTACAATACTAAGTCGTAACCAAGAAGGCGTTATGTCATTGGAAGATATGTTTGTATCACTCACATAGCCTTGACACAGTAGGAATTCGCTTCTTAAGCTGAACAGAAATACGCCATTGTGCTTAGAAGGTTCATTTGGTTGAAAAAATAAAACTGCTACTTTGCTAACTAATTAATTTTTTCGTAAATATACATATTTAAGATTTTCTATTTTTACTGAAAACTCAGATTTTGTTATAATAAAATAGCCTTATCTTTGATATGCATTTATTATAAATAAACATCTAGAACCTATGTTAGCTATTGATAACATAAGTAGCTTACTTCGATTAATAAAATACGAAAACATTTACTATTTACAACTAAACTCTATGAGATGTAATTTAAATAAACCCATTACGGTGGCCGAATGGTCTAAGCTGTCACTCACAATAAACTGGATTGCCGATGACAGGGAGATCTGTCCGAGTAAAGGCTGGGTGCATTGAGGGAGTTTTTTTCTAAATGGTTTTCTGCTCTCACTTCATACAAATGTGGGTACATCTGATATAAATTCTACCTTGATTCCAAACCTATAAATATAGCCTTAATATGCTGTTGACCCGAACGGGTAATAAGATGCGGTGAACAACAACACAACCACATAGCCGCTGTTTTATTCGGTAAAACCAAACAAAACATTTGTTGTGGTTGTCTGCGCTAGTAATTATTTTATTTTAACTAGATTCAATTACAATTTTAAACATTTTTGCTAATATGAGGCGTTATTATATTTATTATTCTCTAGAGTGTTTGTGTTAGCTGCGTACAAGTGAATGTTTTTATTTAATTAATTTTAATTTAATGCTTCAATGTGAATCCTTGAGAAAAATTAGATTTTAGTAAGCCTGAGCAAACTATAGTAGAAAAAAAGTCACCTAAAACAACACACTTTTATGAGTAGGCCCTACGTTTAACATAGAGTCCATTGGCGTGCCTAAACATTTCCATTAGATGGCTCACTGGAATTTAAATCAGCTCCCTTCCTTTCTCTAGTTTTACACCAAAAATCTTATATTAATATAAATGCATTATCCCCTCACCTCTTAATATGTCTACATCAATGAAAGCCCTGACACACTCATTACCACATATTTCAGACTGGAATCTTTAAATTCACAAGGAAGATTCCTTTTAGATCGTAGGTATTCGATAAAAAGGGTTTTTACGAAATGTAGCCCCTAAGGGGGTGTAACTGGGATTGGAACATTTTAAAAGTCATAACCGTATCTTACAAACGACTTGAGCTCTTGAGCTAGAAAGACGAAACATGGCAGAGAGTTTCTTTTTAGGTAACGTGCCAGAGGCTTATTGGGATCTTTTGAAATTCAACCCCTAAGGAGGTGAAGTGGTGAAAGGGTGGTTTTTCCGTATCTTCCAACCCACTTGAACTCGAAAGATAAAACTTACCAGGGAAAGCATTTTTGGGTAACAGACCGACTTTTTTGGGGGGATTTCTCGAAAATCAAATATTAAGGGGGGGAAGTGGGGAGGAGGGTGTTTTTCTATATCTTCCAAACTGCTTGAGCTGGAAAGATGTAACTTGACAGGAAGGCCAATTGTTTCAAAGCGTTAAAAGATACAAAGCCTGGGGTGCAAAGCATGGGACCACCATTCTTAAACAAAATGGCCTACGTAAATATTAATTAACCTATACATTAACTGGACGTCTGAGTTATGTCCATGCGAGAATTTGACATAATCGGCTTAAGCGTTTTATAAATGACAGAATAACAAACAGAGAACAACTCATTTTATATATTCAAATATTACTTTTCTTCAACATTAGTTTTTAATTAATTTAAAAACCCACTTCAGTGACCGCATTGCTTAAGGTACTTCTTTTGCAGTAGACTATACTGTCGATGATAGGAAGATCGAGGTTCGAATCTCGGTCGGGTGTACTGAGGGTAGTTTTTTTATAAACGGTTTACCATTTTCCTTCCACGTGAATGCGGGTACACTTCCTATAAATATAACCCTAGTTATCCATAAAGCCATTTATTTAATTAGTAAATAAGCTTATAGCCCACACGGATAGTAAGACGCGATATTATAAAATTAAAAACCAATGAAAATTTTAAAATTCCAGCTTTGAGGTCCACATATTCTTGTACAGGATTTTTTTTTCGGACCTCTTCATGTGATAGATATCGCACAATGCTCATGACAGACCAACAAACTCATCATTAAAAATAGGCTATATCAATTACAAATTTGGACTATGTCTGAATTATACAAGACAGTCACATAAAAATTAATACAATCACTATCATAAATAGTAGTCAGATACAAAAGATGTTCTAATAACACTATAATCCTTTGAGCCTTTCAATCATTAGATAAACGTCAAAGTTTGTCGCTGGGGTTTATTTAATATAATATAGAAGCATCAACTTATTAAGGTGGTCCTGGATCATTGTAGATCTAAGTCTACTTTTGACCTTAATCAGTTTATAAAAAAAAGCTCATTCACAAGAGGTACTAATGACAGGAGTAACGCTAAAAGTCTTTTTAACCTCCATAAATTGCGTAAATACATTTTCAACTCTAATTGTCTGAAACTAGTCAAAAAAGTATAACACATGCGCATCTTTGTTACGTTATTTTAGAAATCTTATTTCTTCTATTGATTCCTTAGAATAAAGTACGAAAAAGCTTGATTTAAGTAAAATATAATTAGCCATGTCAATCTCAAATTTAAACTTCTTACCTTCACCTGTAATATTTTTTAAATTTATTTTTTACCAAACCTTTGATCAATACCTTGAAATAAGGAATTGACATATTTATATAAGTTAAATTTTATTTTTATATATTTCTGCAAAGTGTTTTTCTTATCTGTTGTCTAAGCAACAATCTACTGGTCTCTGTTTAACTACTAGGATTTAAAGTCTATTTTCTTCGTATATCCTTCAAGTTTTACTGTAAGCCTAATTGAATAAAGTATCAGAACCTTGTGCTCTAAGTGATCATAACTGTCAAAAGCGGCACTTGATAATCTTTAAGTTATTTGCTGACCTTGAGAATCTTCTTAAGAAGGCATTTACATTTAGCTTTTTTTATGGGAGTCTAGTGGTTTTACTCCTGTTCATAACAGTGTGCACAGAAGCCAACAACTCACCAAATACAAGAAAAGATAAACCAAGAAGATTCAATGAATGTTCAAAGCATTTCTTATATTTGTGTGTGTGTCTGTGCCTGTTTAATTGGTGCAACGTTAGGACGGGTCATGGCCTACTTAGATCCCCCTTTGGCACGCCTATGAGTGAGGCTACTAATTGTTAAACATGGGGATACAATTTAAAAAGTTAATTTTATAGTAGAGGTGTCCGCATTTGAGTAGGTAGGAATGGGAACACCATAATGATAATGTGGAAAAAGCACCTCTAGTGGATTTGAACCTCAGCCTTATTATTTCCAGAAACCCAGTCTTTTGCAAGCTTAACAGCACAATTATACCTGAAATGGGGGACACGAGACCTAAATATCAATCTCATTTAGTCTGGTTTGATGGTGATGAAGAGGTTAAGGTTAAAATCCAGGATGAGTGTACAGAGGGTGGTATTTCCTAAAGGATTGTCTACTCTCCTTCAATAAGGTGACCTGGCGGTCTAGGAGTACAGTGTTGAACTTCTGTGCTGGAGGTTCAGGGTTCAATCCTCGGTCCCGACACAGATTAATCTGATTGCCAAACCCTTCCTTCACCTCTGACAAGACGTGTATTAATTACATCTTGTGAATGTGGGGAATACCAGGCCTCCACCGTGGTTCGGATTCCACGTTAAACTGTAGGTCCTCCATTTCATCTCATAATCGCCCTACCATTACACATTAGCGTAAGTGCGTATAGCCCAAACGGGTAGTAATACGCGGTGCTAATAATAATAATAATAATAATAATAATAATAATAATACTCTCCCTCAACCCATATTTGGGTACATTTCTTATATATTCTACTTTCCACATGAGCTAAATTAATAAATATGTGTGTAGCCCAAACGGGTAGTGAGACGTGGTGAAAATAAAAACAGCACAACTTAGAAATCACAACAGAAATCGCGTAAATACGCCGTTGTGTGTATTATTCACTTGATTACAGCAAAGTTGAGATAGAAGTGAAACAGTTATTTCATTTTTAAATAATAATGTTTCAATTTTGTAGTATTTTAAAAATATGGTAGAATTATTTAACTCTCAGTTTCACTGTTTTTTACTTGATCGTCAAAAAGTCAAACTCAAGATGTTGATAAATGTTGACGTTACTTGACCCTCCGAAACTGAAAATGCCTTTTCGCGATGCCATCTGTTTGTCTCTTTGGGCCAGTTTCATAGTCAAATTTAGTACGCCTCAAGTGCGGCGCTACACTAAGTACATGACGACACCTACCTAAACCAGAATGGAATGGGCCGTTCTCGCATAGGAAACTAGCCCATTCCATTCTGGTTTAGGTAGGTGTCGTCATGTACTTAGTGTAGCGCCGCACTTGAGGCGTACTAAATTTGACTATGAAACTGGCCCTTTGTCTATATCTCGGCCTAGAGCTGAAACCATTTTACCGGCCGTGCTGAAACTGGGTATTTAGGCTTTCGTAAGACTCCCCCAAGGAGTTTTTGGATTTATATATCTAACCCTAAAATTAAGAGTAGTTAGTTACCTGAATGGCAAAAAGAAATCAAATCGATTTTCTTAAAATTCGTTCTAACGATTTTTATTAAATTTTGTATCGAGGCCTTGTTTAACATTACTAAAAAAATTATCAATTCTCTTATTTTTTATGAAAATTACTTTGAGCGCACTTTATAAAAGCGGAAACTTACAATTCTGATTATATCTCCACAACTAATTTAGGTACTAAATAACTTACCATTGTAAAGCCTTGATACTATCAAAAATAAAAATATTTTAATTAAAAATTACTTTTAAAAAACTAATAGTTTCTAAGATATAAGCAAATATATATTTTTATGTAATACTTTGAAATATGAATTTGTCTATGCTCTTTTCCAAATGTTCCCGTAACAATATATTATTTCATTTATGCTCTTTGGTTGACTTTTTCTGCAATAATTTACATTATTTAATTTCACAAATCTTATGAGTTTTTAGTAAATTTCTCTATTTGAAGATTAAAGAGGGATAAAGTTTGTACGGTGCACCGTACCATTTATTTAAATAAAGACTAGTTTGAATAAGAAGAGATAGTTGTCAAACTTTCCTTAATAATACTGGAATATAAATGGTTTTGATAATAAACTAAGAAAATACATTTTTAAGGTCAAACCTTCATTGTCACAGACAGCTCATTAAGGTCAAGAGAGTAGCCTGAAGAAGCTGTATGTGACAATTAAAGCTTGTGGATGACCTGCTGGTCTAGGGGTAAGGTGTCAGACTTCAGTTCTGGGACTCCGGGGCTCAATCCTAGGTCCCGGCACAGATTTATCTGATTGCCAAACCCTTCCTTCCCCTCTGACAAGATGTGTATTAATCACAACTTGTGAATGTGAGGAATTCCAGGCCTCCACCGTGGTTCGGATTCCACTTTAAACTGTAGGTCCTCCATCTCATCTCACAATCACCCTACCATTACACATTAGCGTAAGCGCTTATAACCTGAACGGGTAGTAAGACGCGGTGCTAATAATAATAATAATAATAATAACTAAAACTTGTATTTAAAAACGCGTTTATGTGGGTTGTTTAATGTTTTATCTAAACAATTTATATTCCATTATCACTAAGGTAAGTGTGGTAGCTATCCCTTATAATGTAAACCATGGTTTAGCCTAGTGTTGTATTCCATATAGCCTTGATAAATAGTAGTAAGCCGCACCATGGTGTGCCTGGCTCAAGATGCAACCCGCCTCCCCCATCCCCCCAAGTTAAGCACTATCCTTGTAGTGAGACGGTCACTTAAGGTCATTCGATCTTCAACTATTTTTATAGTACCGTGTTTTACTACCAATTTGGGTTATACGCTTATGTACTAATTACGCTAATGGTTTCGGGGATGAGTAAGGTTATATTTTAGATCAAGTGTACCAGTATGGATGAGGCTAAAGTGGAAAACTGTTTTGGGAAATCACCCTCAGTACACCCGACCACCTTAAATCATTCGGCCCCCATTGTGTGTATTATCATAAGATGTTAACCCAAAGGATAATTTAAACAATACTTTAAAATATTATTGCCGCTATACTTGTCTGTTTATTAGAATGCATTTATGATAATGTAAATTTAATTTATACTTCTGGCGTAGTTGATAGTAGAGAAGCTCTTATCGGATTTGATTCTGGTAAAGTTTCAATTCCTACAATGTTCTTTGAGGTTGAAGTTTTCTATGTTGACTCGGGTTGTCAAGGCTCAGTGTCTACAAAGTCCTTTGGGGTTGACGTTTTCTATGTTGACTCAGGCCAGGGTTCAATATCTACAAAGTTCTTTGGGGTTGACGTTTTCTATGTTGACTCAGGCCAGGGTTCCATATCTACAAAGTTCTTTGAGGTTGACGTTTTCTGTTGACCCAGTAGGTCAAAGTTCAATATATACAAAGTTATTTGAGGTTGACTTTTTCTATTTTGACTCAGGTTGTCAGGGTTCAGTCTCTACAAAGCCTTTTAAGTTTGACGTTTTTTATGCTAGCTCAATAGTTCATGGTTCAGTATCTACAAAGTCTTTGATATTGACGATTTTTATGTTTACTTGGAGGGTTATTATATGAGAAGGTTGCTTACGATCGCACCACGTACAGCTCGAGTACCGAGTCATGTGTGTATTACATGAGAGGGTATGTTGCAACCTTGACACGTACGGTTGTTAGGGGCTACTGTCGACTGAGATTACACCACCATCTTCCGTCACTTCATCTCCTCAGCCATCGGTCCAACTGTTAAGAAAACGTCACTTTTAAACACTTCTCTGCACATACTGCGTTTTGAGCTTTGAACCTTATCTGAAAAGTTACAGATATACTTTTATGTATCCAAACCCTACAGTGTGTGATTTGACATCTGTTGCTGAAACAATATTTGGCATATTGTATTTACCATACCATATCTAATTTTTGAGACATTAAATTAAATATTATTGAGTTAAACATTGATTCAATTTTTCTATGAGTTTCTTGTTCGATTCCCTATATAGTTGTAGAAATTATTTACTGATTTTTTTTAGCAATGGACATCTGAAAGCTCTTTTTTTCCTACCATAATCCTACTATACAAGATATTAACATTGGTTTAGTGGTTAGTTACTTCTCACCGGCACACACATTTTCATCATGGGGCTTGTAGATGTGTTTGTCATACAATTAAATAGGTTGATTAGCAGGCAATAAAGTGTATAGACAAACAAAAACGGAGGGAGTTTTTTACCTGTGGGAACAGTAGAACCACCAGCACCGGTGTTCAATAGGACAAAAGCGTATATTTCATATAGACTGGCTTGATGTTGACGAGAAGTTTAGGGTTCTGATACCATCTGGGTCTACTGAGGTGTTACTAACCTCTAAATGATTCCCCCCTTTCCTTTCACTCAAATGATAATGTATTTCTTCTAAAAGTCTACTTTCCTTATCATTCATTACCCCTTTAGTGTAAATACGCGAATGGCCCGGCTGGATAAGCGTAGAGCTGTGAGACGGAAATTTTTCTGTTTTATATTTATTTATTTAGTAACACGTCTTACTACCCATTCGGGCTATACGCTTAAGTATTAATTATGCTAATGAGCTAGGAATTGGGAAGGTTGAGTTTAGAGGAAGCGAGCCCACATTTGCGTGGAGGAAGAGTGGAAAACCATTTAGGTAAAACCACCCCCAATTCATCCGACTGATATTCTACCCTCGACCTCCCCGTCCTCGACTCGACACGAAACTAGCGCGTTTGCTGACTACGCCACCAAGGCGGGCTTCTGTTTTATAAAACCTTAGAGTGATTATTTTTGGAAAAAATTCCAGCTGCTTGGACTTTAACAAATGCAATCGAAGTAGACCAGTTTTATTTTCTCCCAAGTACGTTAACACCAGGAACATGAGCTACAATACTGCAATAACAACGATTACGATCTTTTCGCACTCCCGTAATGACTGCAGCACTCGGGGGTTGAATTAGTCATTAGCTTTGGGTCTGCTGTTGTATTTTTTTTTTACATCCATTACTGTTTCCAGCCTGTGCCCTGGGTCAGTTTTTTTTATTAAAGCCATATATTTTCCACTACCGGCTTGCTAGGTCGGTCGTAACTGTATATGGCCTATAATTTAGCTTAAGACTAGGACAGGCACAACATCCAGTCCTCGGCCATCAATTTATCAATGTGAAAGGGTAAACCCATATTTTGATCACCGATAAATTTAATGCCATGCCGGGAACCAAATCGGAGACCATTAGCTCAGTGGGCAGATTCACTAGCTGTAGTTGTGATGTGTTACAGTACTTTAATATTTGATCAAAGCCTAAACTAAAACAGAAATGCGTCAGTGTCAGCATGGTCTTAGGCGTCACTAGACTACCAATGAGAGTGAGAACGGGGTTCAAATTCTAGTCGGTTGTACTGAAGGAGGCTTTTCATAAATATTTTTCGAATCTTCCTCTACTAAAAGTGAGTACACTTCCTCTAAATTTAATATCCCTCATCCCTAGCACATCAGCGTAATTTGTACACATGCGTATAACCTGAACACTTAGTAAGATGCAGTGCTAAAAACCCAGCCCTTTCTTCTAAGATTTACTGATCTGAAAATGTTACAGAAAGGTATCATCTCCAATTACTAATTTATGCTTCACAAACATTCCAGACGTCTAACAGATGCTTACACGATATTTGTTACACATTTATTATTTTTGCTAACCAATTTTGTCGGAACCAACTCCTCCCAATACACTATTTGGTAGCTTTATGTATCTATATATATATATATAAATATAAAATATTTTCTAGATACCACCTACCCTAATTTACCCCTTTCACCTTACTTAGTAGGTCACAAGCTACCAACGTGGAAAATCTACCAGGGCAAGTTTTGATTGGAAATTTACTGGGAAATGTTCATCTCTAGATACGCGGAGCAATAGCGCATCGCCTGGATGTTTGGTTGGCGTGCTTGATTCTATCCTGAGAGGTTGTTCGAATAAGGTTAGGTAAAATTGCCTAAGCCAACCTCAGTGGTTTTGGGGTAAAGTGCTCGTCTCGGTACCCAATATTCGCGGGTTCAAAGCCAGCCGGGTTGCCATATTTTTCTTGGGCGATAAAAAATCCATAGCTCAACTTCCTTCGGAGGGGAAGTAAAGCTGTTGGTCCCATCTCGATTGTGGTATGTAAAAGAACCCTGGAAGGTATGTGAAAATACCTTTCCCGGCATAATTGGTAGGTGCTTTTGCTCTCGCTTAAACAAATTCTCGTATACGGATAATATAATCAGTCAGTTTAAAAAGTGTACATCAAATACCTCAAATAAATAAATACAATGGTCTAATTAGTTTTCCAACGAAAACTGTTTTCCGTTCTTTATTTACAGAAGTGCGTTAAATCCTAGCTCATCTTCTCACCCCCTACCAATTTATAACAACGTTAATGGATGGAGTGTCTAAGACAATGGTCACCAAATGATGGACCACGGTCCGCATCCAGACCAGATACATTTCTAAGGACCTTGCCGAGATAGCGATAAACAGAAAAAATTATGTTATTTCGGTGGTGGGCGGGTAGTAAACATGCAAGGCCAGCAATAATAAATAAATAAAATAACTAAAAGGAAAGAAAATCACGTTTTTGAATTAGTATAGTCCTATAGGGCTTGAACTTGAGTCACAGTGAAATTTTTGCCGGACCACGGAATTATGGAGAGTTTATAAAGCGGACCTCCATAAAAAATAATTGGGTACCCCTGGTCTAAGGTGTCAAGCTTGAAATAAACTGGGGAGTTAGGTATTTGAATCCAGGTCGGGTATATTGAATTTTTTCACGTATGTGACCTATTTTCCTTTCGCCTTTCCACACTAATGTGGGTTAATTTAAAAAATTCTTTATTATCTTTTTCCTTCGAACTTTAAGTCGTTAGTAGCATTTGTGCTGGATTTAATGATAAAAATATAAATACCGTATAACCATCTGTTAGCTGTTGTGTAACATACATTAGCTTGGAGCGCTCTCGCTTTAAACACGTTAATGTTACTTACAAGTACGTACTTTATCCACCGAATCTTACTACCCATCCGGTCTATCAACATATAATTACGCCCATGGAAACAAGCAAGGTAGAATTGATAAGAAGTATATCCGAATTTACGTGGAGGGAAGAGTGAGAAACGATTTCGAATAAACCATACCCAGTACACCCGGCCTGGTTTAGAACCCTGACCTCTTCACCACCAGTAAACCAGACTAGATCAACCTGACCTTTATTTCATGTCTCCACCGACGCAGGTTTTAATTAAATGTAAAAGAAAACCCCAAGTATTGTGGGGTACTTGGTAGTTTGTTAGCAGTACGGTTGGTCTCAAGGCTAGTGTGCTTGACCCTTGACATTGAAGACTGGGGTTTGATCTTTAACTGGTTGAACTGAGGAAGGGGAAGCAGGTTTACAAAACGTAGCTATCCACCGTCTCTGAAAGCTAATGTTAGTACAACTAACTGATAATTCTTAAACAGGACATAAAGCATATTATTCATTTGTTTATTTAGCACCACGTCTTATTACCTATTCAGGATATACGCCTATTTACTAATTACATTAATGGTTAGTAATTAGGAAGGTATAATTTAGAGGAAAAGCACCCACATTTGCGTAGAAGGGGAGTGGAAAACTTTCTAGTAAGAATCCATACTCAGTGCGGGATCTAAATCCGATCTCCGCGTCTTCGGCAGTCTAGTACAACACGAGATTAGTGCGTTAGACCACGCAGCCACCAAAGTGGGTGGCATGTTATCAATTAACAATTTTAAACTACCTTTGCTGTTATTATCGATTGCTCACGCCCATTATTAATTTCTTAGTTCCATAGCTAGCAATTTTTACCCTCGGAGGTGGTGTACTAACTACAAAATCACCCGCTTCGGTTGCAGCGTGGTTTAATGCGCTAAACTCATGTTAGACTAGACTACCGATGATGGGAGGATCGGAGTTCGATCCCGGTCGGGTGTACTGAGGGTGGTTTTTACTAAATGGTTTCCCCACTCTCTCCACGAAAATGCGGGTACACTTAATCTAAATCCAACCTTTCTTGTCCTTAATCCATAAGCGTATAATCAGCACATACGTGTATATCCCGAATGGGTAGTAACTCATAGTGCTAAAAATACCACAAATCTATAAAAAAAAATTACTCGAAACCAAGCGATACACACAACAATAATTTACTGTATATTTTGTGTATAGGCTCATTCTTTTACATATAATATTATTTTAATTATTATTTGCTCAATGGTTGTGTGTTAAGCGTTATGTGAGTTATTTGAGGTTAAGTTAGTATCTAATTGTATTTTGATATAATACTGTGTCTAAAAGTTGAAGTAGTTTTTTTTAAAGGCTGCTAACATTTCTTTATTTAAGAAGTTGAACATTTGCACATTGTTTTCGACTTAAAAGATAAATACTGTTAATACAGGATAAGTATGTGCTTAATTTGAACTGGATCCACTTGAGTGGACACTGCGCAAACAATCAAATAACAGAGTGTTTAAACAGTCACAGATAACGGCTTCGTACCCAAGAATAAAATAAAACTAAATGCCATTTATTTTAACGCGTAATAAAAGTAATATCCCACAAATTATAAAAGTAAAATTTAAGCATTCTTAGCGATGAGTAAGATAAATTGCCTCACAATATTTATAGCATTCCTGCAAACTTAATTATCAATTTAAATCGTTGTGCATAGTTAATTCAAGTAATTAAATTATCTATCTAGAAATTACCTTTCATTTGTTAGATTTATGTAGAAAAAGTTTGACAAAGCTATGTTTGATAGATTTAATAGCCAAGCTATTAATTACGAATACAGCCGCATCTAAATATATTTTTTAAATTTAAAAATGACACCTGAACATGAAAATTGAACCCAGGACCTTTGGCTTATTACGCCAATTTTATAACCGCTGAGGTATTCCGAAGCCTCCCCATGCCTAGATTATTCCATACACCCATCACAGACTCTGCCTTAAAATATGAGTGAAGAATGACCCTAAGCACGGGACGAATCCTGGATATAGCATTGATTAGAGCATTGAGGTACTAACCCAAAGATCCCGGGTTAAATTACCGTGTCCAGGTATCATTATTCATTTGAAATAAAAGTTGTATTTTTCATTTTTTGTAGTTTTTTTTTACCCTTAAAGGTTGCAATATCACCTTGCTAGATGACACTATGACCTTATCTTGTAAGGTACATCATAGTGGAATAATACAAGGTAAGTTTGCTACGTTACAGGGTAAAATAAGGGTAGGCCTACGCAGAATCATAAATTCAACTACTTTCAATATTTTCTTTTTATTAAATAAGGATAATATAATTAGGTTTATTTGTTAACTATGAAGGATAACATAGGTAGAAGTTTTTTTTATAGTTTGTGTGATCTCAAAGGATCTTTATTAAGGTTTAGAACATAGCGTGTGTTTTAAAAGGATTGTTGAGTAAGCCCTTATTATAAAATGTACAATCTAACGTTATTATTTTTAACATTAGGTTACTAAACAAAATTTAAACAAACACGTGACTTCCCTTACCCCCTACTCTCCATGCCATCCTCACCATAGTATATGTATTTTAACTTTATTCAAACAAAATTACATTTTATTTTATACTCAAATATTTATATGTAATGTAATGAATCCAAGAAATTGTCAATTTGTCCACTTTTTTTTTTTTATCAAATGGTTTACTAAAGTTTATACTCTAAACATAGACAGGTTTTCTTATCAATACATGTGTTTTGTGAATTTCAAAAGCTCCCATTGTTTTAACTTTGTATTCATTTTAAAACTCAGAATATACAAAACAAATGGTTTACCGGTTTTATTTTATGGGTGTGAAACGTGGTCTCTTACCTTACATGACGAAAATCAATTTAGGGTGTTCTAAAACAAGAGCTTAGGAAGATATTTGGTCCAAACGGGATGAGGCTACTGGGGGCGGTGGGAAAGTGGAGGAGGTTGCACAATGAATAGTTACATACCATGTAATCATCATAAGACATTGTTAGGATAAGTAAGTCTCATAGATTACTGTCGGCAGAACATGGGACATGGGAGAATCTATAACCTTGTTCAGGGTACCGACTGACAAACCCAATGGGAAGAGGCCATTGGGAAGACCTGGACGCAGATGGAAGGTTAACATTAGAATGAACCTGGAAGAGATAAGGTGTAATGAGGTTGACTGAATAGAACCATCTCAAAATAGAGATAGGGTGTAATGAGGTGGACTGAATAGATCTAGCTCAAGATAGGGATATGTGGCGTACTTTTGTAAATGCGAAAATGAACTTTCAAGTTCTATATGCCATACTTAGGTATTCATCGTAATATCTTTAGCATAGAATACTTAATCTTCTAAGTATTTTTTAAAATAATTCACCGCCTTCTGCATAGAATTTAAAATATTGTAAGACTCCGACAAACACACAATCAAAAATATCATGTCTTGGTAAATGTTAATTTAAATAACACTGTTTTTATAGGCCAGACGGATTAGTCACTAATTCGTAGTTAATTTAACCTCCCTCCTCAATTTGTTTATGTTTTTTGTTTGTTTTTAGAACCGTGTCTAGCTACCCATTCGAGTTACACACTTTTGTGTGTGTTAAATCAGAGATTTAAAAAGAAAAATGGTTTCGAACCCACATCGGTGCTTGCATGGTCTAAGACGTCGCTCTTGACTGGATTGCCAGTAACGTGGAATTTGAAGTTTGAATCTAGACCAAATTTAGGCCTACTGTGGTGTATTTACTATAAGCGGTTTCTAGATTTACCTCCACGCAAATGCGGGTACATTTAATATAAAATTATTTTAAGCGTTTTATTCCCCATCATTATAATTTAAAGGTGGACGTCCCGGGCGAATAGTAATACGTGCTGCAAAAAAAAAAATTTCCCATGTTTTGTTTTATTGTCAAATAACTATTTTATTCTTTAAATAAATACGGGGTTAAATAGAACGGGTGCAGACAACTTTGTTTTGAAATGGCGATGTGGATTCGACAAAATGTCCACCTTGAAAGATTCTCAGTGTGTCGATCTATGACGTCAGCCACTAAAGTTTCCATGTTTCTGGAGAAAGAGAGAAGTTTGCAGAATAGTTGAAGCTAAGGGTAGGTCGGCGAGGGCGGTGGAGGGTGAATGACGTCACTAAGAGAAACAGGAAGCGGTTTCATTCTCAATCTTTCCACCCCCTCTCTATTTCTCTCACCCACCCCCCCTCTCTCTAGCTTACGTCCACTCTAGGCGGAGGTTACTGCACCCTGAGAAGGGAGGATAAAAAAATGCACAAGCCCCCGGGCAAAAGCTGTCATTTCATGCGGAAGATGAGAAACAGACTTGGGCAAGGGAAAAAAATGTGTATTCTAGAAAAGAAAAATACGTTTCTTTTTTTCAGTATCTGTTGAAAATTCCTCACTACTGGTTGGCTATGATACTATTAATTTTGAGTGTTTTTTTTTTATAGTTTGTGCCGCACCTTCTTTGGTAGTGGAATTCTAAGAAATTTACAACCAAAATTATATAATCGCTCAATCATTTCAGGAAAGGAACAAACCTTTTTCTAAAACTACCACCCCCGCTTCCCCAAACTCATATTTGCAAGTTAGTAAAAGGCTAATACACTGGGGGGATTTTTGGAGACCTATTAATGGTCTAAAACCAAATTATCAATTCTAATCAAACTTTGTATCCACTGCACACATTGTTATCCTTTGGATTTTATTTATTTATTTATTTACAACCATCATTAAGGAGGTTTGGAGCTCGACTTAGTGAACCACAAGTTGCTGTCACTTGACACATTTTTGTTTATCGGCTACCAAAGTAAGGAATATAAAAGAATTTTAAGGATGGTCCGATACCTTAGCTAAGTCGGTAGCGTGTATGTCTCCTAAGCTAAGCATCCCGGGATCGATTCCTGTCATGGCTGAAAACATTATCATAGGTGGAAAATTTTGTTTCCCCTTTCACGGTGTTGATTTAACGGTCAGGGGTATGATTTTATATCTTTACTTGATTTAAGTTGTTTTTAAGTCATGAACTGATATAAGCAGTGGATTCAGAAATTCCATGTTTAAAACCTCAAATAAAAAAATAAAAAAAAGGAATACAAAAGTCAAAAACTGTTGACTATAGAAAAATTACTACTAAAACGCATTAAAGATAAATCTTAGGTCACATAATATAATTATTATGTTATTTTAAATACTCAAAAGTTTAACTTATAAAGGGATTTTATTACTCATTTAGGCCTATATTAAGAAATAAAATCATGTTTAGTGTCTTACCTAATTAAATTAAATGCGTGAGTTATACTGAGTAAAGCCTAATATTACATCACATTTTACGATTCACATTTAATTACAATACACTATTAGGTGAGGGATGAGACTGATAGAATTAAGAGGAATTGTACCCTCGATTGCATGAAGGGAGAATGTCAAAATAACTTAGAAACATTCTGCTTCCCCCCTTCCCCCCCCCCGTCCCTCCCTAATAAAGTACTTCTGGGCGAGACTCCAACCCTAGCCTCCCAGTCAGCATAAAACCCTTCTAGACAATGGTGGTGCTGGAATACTTAGCCAAAGATCCCGGGTTTTATTCCCGTGTCCAGGTGTAATTTTTCAATTTATTTGAGACTAATAGACGGTCTTTACGCCTTATTCTGCATGCTCACCGATGTGGGGTGAAAGTTGTTGAGTTCCTTTATCAAGTAGCGCAAATAAATTTGTCTTGTATAATCTATGTTTGATAAAAACAATATATTAATATGTATGTTAAGTTATGAGATATGTTGATGTTAAAAAACATTAGTTAATATGTCTAAGTATCATATCTAATAATTCAAATAAAATGTATTTGGAAGTTTCTTCTACTGTACAATCAATACCTGCGAGTTAGGTAGTGTGCAATACCAATCTGTTAAACTGTTTGCAGACCCTTCAAAGTCAATCTTTACTCAAGATTAGGAACTGACCTGCGACTGTATTTGAATAGAACCAATTTTACCGTTAGGATTTTGTTTTTCTATTTCATCAGGTTTAAAATCAAATACCCATAAGGTTTTCTTAATCTCTCACATTTATTTTATTTCGCACAATATTAACATTTTTTTTAAAATTTGAGGTATTCAACGTGCAATTTCTGAACCGACTGATTATATTATCAGCACACAATAATTTATGTTTACGAGAGCAAAAGGGCCTACCAATTTTGTTAGGATAGGTATTTTCACATACCTTCCAAGATTGTTTTACATGCCACAAAACACATGGGACCGATGGCTTTACTTCCCCTCCAAATGAAGTTGTGCTACGGAATTTTATTGATCAGGAAAAATGAAAAATCCGTCAACCTCAGCTTGGTTTGAACCCATGAACATCTTGTCCTGAGGCAATCACTTCATCAAACTCAATCAAATTAATCTTCTTGGACAAGTAGAGCTTCGCTGCATAAGTCATCCGATACTATCAGTAATGACTTTGAAACTTATGGATTATAGAATTTAAATACTATATAATTATAATTTAATTCATGGGTCTCATCACAAAATATATTTAATGTCCTAATCCAAGGCAGGGCCTTCTACCATTAGGCAAGTCTAGGCGGCCGTGTAGGGCGGAATTTTTTTAAAATTTGAAATCAAACAGCGAAAAAATTGAGCAAATTAGAAGAGAAAAAATTAAATAGAGGAAAAATTAAAACATAGATTTGTTTTCAAAAGCATGCGGGACATTTACTTAATAAGTGTTTACTTTGACTAATGTAAACTTTTCTTCTACCTACCTCAAAAGCAAGAAAGGAAAGAGCCGCTACTGAGTACGAAACGTAAACAAACATATGTCATATCCTTGATTCATTTCTGCCGAGCGCTGTAGGGAGTGATACTCGGTGGTGAAACAGGATCGATGCCTTAACTACCATCAGGTAACCAGCTACCACATGTGTATGATGCGTTGTTTGAAATTACTGAAGAATCAACTCTCATAGGGTCTTCTGGTACCATGACTAAGGTTGAATCTGAAGGTCCTCTAAACAGCATATCTTCTTTTAAGTTTGTTGTGACAATTGTAACATGGCACAGTATATTATTTCAAATCAACTGGACCAGTAAACTGCTGCAAGAGAAGTAATTTACTCTTGAGAAAACAGAAAATGAGCTTAAAACTACATAGAATTATTTTAAAAAAACACGAAGGCTGACATGGAATTTGAGAGAGTTTTGTTTGATGCTCGAGAGCTAGCTGAAGAAATCAATATTGAGCCAGTTTTTCAGCCAGAGATAAGAAGGAGGAAAAGGAAATTGTTCGCTTACGAATCAGAAGATGAAACCATCGCTGACCCCAAAGAGAAGTTCAGATTAAATGACTATTTTGCAATGTTGGACAAGGCAATTAGTTCTGTAAAAGGACGATTCACATAGTTGAATGAAATTAAAAGATTATTTGGTTTTCCATAAAATATAAGTAGCCTCAAGATGAAAACTTCCAAAGAACTCATAGATTTGTGTATCAAATTGGAAACAGCTCTAACCCGGCGTAGCCTTGGAGAAACCCCATCTTTTCTAAAGAACATTGACGTGGTAGCTAGCTCTCTGATATGAACTTTCAGGAATAAGTCATCGAATACAAAAAAAAAAAGTGAAACCTGAATATGAGCTGAACTTACGTTACCAAAACAAGCTAAAAAATTGTTTTCCTAGTGTTTTCATAGCTATTCGTATTCTTTTTACTTTACCGATATCAGTGGCAAGTGCGAAGAGGAGTTTCTCAAAACTCAAATTAATAAAAACATATGTACGCGGTTCCATGAGCCAAGAGAGACTCGTAGGACTAGCCAAAATGTCAGTAGAAAAAGACATGGCTTACCAGCTCGACATTAGAGATCTTATTAAAGACTTTGCTAAAATAAAGGCAAGGAAGTTACCATTGGATTAAGAGAAAGAACCCAAAACACCAGTGAAGTTAGAAGAGAGAAATTTTAAAACGAAATAAAATATCACGAACAGTGCTTATTTAGTTATTTAATGTTTGATGTGTTTTATTGTTTAATGTTGAATACAAGTTCTTTTATATCTAATGCATTAATTCTTCTAGCCTGGATGACAGGGGGAGAGAGGGATGGTAGTAAAAGGCAGTTTTCAATTCTTGCCTAGGGCGGCAAAACACCTAGAAACGACCCTGACCCAAGAGGTAATGAATGTTGTGGAAAGTAATTGGAGGAAAGTCACATGTATTTTCGTGGAGTGAGGATGGAAAAGTCACGGTGATAATTCTTATATGGAGAACCATTCCCAAATAACCCGACTGAGATTCTAACCTTAACCTCTCTGTCGTCGGCATTTCAGTATTTTTGGTGACTGATGTTTTAGACAACGTGACAACTGTTGTGAGTTCTAGATAAATGTATACAAATTATATTACGACGTCTACATCGTTGGGTCTATATTGTTGCCATTGTATTGTAACATTTTAAATCATGTGCTGGAAGCTGTACTCCTTTAGCACGTGTTGATAAATATAGTCCAATTTTTATCATACGAACTCTATCTGACACTTGAAACGTTACTGGATCTACTTTCAAATATTAATACAAAGTCATATGATCTGCATTTGTCATGTTTGATAGCTTTAATAAATAGTCCTACCAACAAAATAAAACTTATACTATAGTTAAATGGTATAAGTGTTAACCGCAAAAAATATATTTGCATTTTCTAAAAGTTTATTTCTTCTAAAATCCTACTACAATTTACACACAAGTTTGGTCATTAGTAGCAGTAATCTCACTTTGAGAAAACTCTAAAATTCTCGTAACTTACCTGATTTCCGTATATTAGATTGCAAATATAATATAGAATAAACATAGAATTAACAAACTGCAAATCTTTCAAATGATGGCTAGTCATTTAAAAAGAAAAACTATCCACTTATAAAATTATTACAAAATAGGCTAAGATTCTCTATGTTTCATATTATGCATGCTATTAATATCCAAATGTGTTTTTTCAGGAATGATAATCAAAGGTATACAATGCTGTATACAAAAATAACTTAATTACATACTTTTTTTATGGGCCAGTTGAACATTTCTTAGGGTTGATACACTTTTAAAGTTCTGAAATTCCCTGATTTTTCCAAATGTTCTAGGAGAGATAATATCCATCTTCACATAATTTTGAACAAAAGGCTACAAATAAAAAATATCATTATTTTAACTACATAATTATTTTATATCAAATTTTTGACAACACAATTAATAAAGACAAAAAGTAAAATTGCATGAATTGGAGGTAAATCGAATCGTTTACGCTAGCATATGTTCTTCTACTTCATATTTTGAAAATTACTGCAAATATGTATACAAAAATTTCAGTGATTTTTAAAATTTCTCTGACTTATACTTGTCACATAACAATCCCCTGACTTTCCCTGGACTATCTGGGTTACACAGGTTCTTCACTTAAGAGCCGGAACCTGTTTCTATTTCTATGAAGTCAGTTTTTGGTTCCTTGATTCTTGAAATAAAGAGAGTTGTTATAAATTATTATTAGCACCACGTCTTACTACCCGTTCGGGTTTTACGCACTTACGCTATTGTGTAATGGTAGGGTGATTGTGAGATGAAATGGAGGACTTACAGTTTATACGTGGAATCCGAACCACGGTGGAGACCTGGCATTCCCCACATTCACAAGATGTCTTGTCAGAGGTGAAGTAAGGGTTTGGTAATCTGATAAATCTTTGCCGCGACCGAGGATTGAACCCCGGCCGCCAGCACAAGTTGTTATAAAATATATTATTATTTCCTATCTACAAATTCTTACTACCTTTTGTGTCTACTATCGCGCTTGATGACGAATTTAGTAACAGAAAGACTAAAAAAGATTAATTCAAAATAGTTTGTATGATCATGTAGAATTTTGAACAGTCAGGGACTGAAACCCTAGATAATATAACTGGCCAAATTTTGCAGCCTACTCATACCTAATTATTGTGTTTAGAAAACTAAATTGAGGATGGAAGTTTAGAGTGATTAAATTATCAAAATTTGAATTATAAAGGTTGGATATTACCCTATTATTAATATATAAAATGATACTTGAGTTTTAAATTATTCTAGTAGGTGGCCAAAGTATGTTATAAGTTTGCTTTAGTGAAACACTGTTCAAGAAAGAACTTGTCAGTTGTCAGTAAATATTTAATTTAAACTGAAAGCTGCGCCAACAGATAAAAAAATAACCATATTTTCTGAATGAACGTAGTTTGACAAATGTTTCCTTTAGATTAAAATGGTATCAATAATAAGCACTATCCATCCAGTGAGACTAGTGCAATAAAGTACAATTATTAGATTGTTTTATATTTAAGCCTTGATGAATATTTGTTGAAATTTGATAAATGGGCAAATAAATTGGATAAGGCGTCTGAGTTGGTGCGCCAAAGTTTTCATATTGTTCCAAACAAGCTCGTCCTGTGTCCAGTGGTCACACACTTCATTCAAATTTTAAGGCTGAAGCTGAGGACGACATGTATGATCGCCAGAAAATTAATAGTTATCAGAAACACAATCATGACGACTTAATATCGGTTTTCTGTGCTATAGAATTGTACAAGCGCTATCTGTTCAAGTTCCCCCTCTGCTAATTCTGGGCTCTCCCAAGGAAAGTTGCACGGGGTTAATGGTCGCTTCCTTTTGTTTCAGGTGGAGGCCTGGTGGCGGTGACCCGCAACATGAAGGACACGACCAGCTCCGACAGAGCTGACCCCACGGGAGCCAGATGCGACAGTCCTAGCAACAACAATAACAATAACAACAACAATCACCGTGTGGCGACATCCGCTAACGCGTCTCTTGCCCCCTTCTCGGGACCCGGTGGCCTACCTCTGATTAGCCCCACGGGCCTGTTTACCCGGGGGGCGGTCAACCCACTGCGCCTCCACGCCACTCTTACATCGGATCCTACCGCCCTCTACCGCCACCTCTTCCCCTGGCCCGACACCGACAGCAAGCCCCGCACAGACTCCACCCCCGGCGGCGTCACGCGCAGAAACCAGCACAACGCTCGCCGGAGAGGCAAGGCCAGGACCACCGACCCTGCCGAGCCGGCCACCGCAGAGGTGGCGGCTATGACGCAACCCCCGGCCGCCCCCGAGCCCCTTTCCCCTCCCACCTCGGGCTGCTCCCCACCGTCCAACAGCTCGGAGGCCGCCCCGGGTGCCGGCACTAATGCCGGCAAGGTGTTCACCTGCGGCATATGCATGAGGTCGTTTGGGTACAAGCACGTGCTGCAGAACCACGAGCGGACCCACACCGGAGAAAAACCGTTCGAGTGCGGCGAGTGTGGGAAACGCTTCACCCGCGACCACCATCTCAAGACTCACATGCGGCTTCACACGGGCGAGAAGCCTTATCACTGCACGCATTGTGACCGCCACTTCGTGCAGGTGGCCAACCTGAGGCGGCACCTGCGGGTGCACACGGGTGAGCGGCCCTACGCCTGCGAACTGTGCGCGGCTAAGTTCTCCGACTCCAACCAGCTCAAGGCACACATGCTCATACACAGAGGAGAGAAGCCGTTCGCGTGCCCCAGGTGTCAGGGTAGGTTCCGCAGAAGACACCACCTTATCCACCACAAGTGCCCTAACGATGATGAGGAATACGATGTAGACATGGAGGAGGGGGAAGAGGGGGATGTAACGAGGAATGGGGGGGTCGTCCTCGCTCACAACAATAACGGCAGCACCCGCAAGAGTCGCGTAAGGAAACCTCGAGAGGTGAGGCACGTGATCAGGCTCCCCACGCCGGTGCTGGTACCCACCCCCGTGTCCGTCCTCCCAGAACAGACTGAGCCTGAGGATCTGTCCATGAGCACGGGGACCCACCACCACCACCACCACCATCAGGGGTGGTCTCACAGTAGTGGGGACTCCCCCTTGTCTCGGTCTCCAGTGTCCTCTGGGGAGGAAAGGCTAGCAGCAGCGACATGTTCCTCCAGTTCCGGTGACTGCTGTACAGCACCGCGCTCTCCTAGTTCACGCACCACTACGGGTACGTATGCACTCTAGTCCTGGCTAGTGCCTTACACCCCTTACTGCTCCTTCGCTGACATGCGCAAGGATGAAGTAATGTTCCATTGTATCCAAAAAAATCTAATTACCAATTTAGTTATTTAAGGAAAGCGTCTTGTTCATTTAGAGGCACAAATTATTATTACACAAGGATATAGGTACAGTAAGTAACCCCATGGCTTCTTTGGTGCTGACTGACAGCTGACGGCTTATAAAAGTTACCAGACCAAATTATGTATCCCTACGCTGAACCATATGATCTGCAAAAACATGTATTTAGCAGCTGTCACTTCTGACAGTCAACATTTAGGTATATACCTAAATGTTGACTGTTAGCTCTCAGCTGTTAGTCAGCACCAAAGAAGCCATGGGGCTACTGTAGTCTAAGGAAACGGGTGATAGGAACAAATAGATAGACAAACATAATGTTCCCTAGCAATAAAGAGTGGATCACAATTAACAAGGGCAAATGCTGTCATTGGACAGAGAAAAACATAACTTACATAATACACAGCTGACAGTGGGTCAAGTAAGAAGATAGTTCACACTTGAGATTCTTTCTGCTGGACAAGGAGGAACATATTTCACTTTTAGTTCACACTTGAGATTCTTTCTACTGGACAAAGAGGAACATATTTCACTTTTTTCACTGCTACCATTGAACAAGGAGGAAAGCATATTCATACTTTACACTTCTATCACTTGACAAGAAGGAACATAGTTCACACTTTGTAACACTGCTGCCATTGGACAGAGAATAACAAAGTTTATAATTTACACTGCTGCCACTGAACAATGAAGAGCATAGTTTATAATTTACATATCTGCCACTGGACAGATAGATTAAAATTGCTTCTCAAAGTAGTCATAGTTTACACCCCTTCCTAAAAAGTGTCATTATAATGATACCTAGATAAATGATTGGTCAGTAAAGGCCGATTTTCTAAGAGGCAGCCATTGTTTGTTTATTTAATTAAAGTAGTTTAGTTTGTAAAATGTGTACTTTTTTTAGTTGTATTTTACTTATTTATTCTTCTAATCAGACCTTCATAATAGGTTAAATTATTTTGAGTTATATATATATAATATGTCATATATATATTTATATATATATATTATTGCCATATTATAGTCCATTCACAATAAATTAAACCTCCTGACAAACCTAGAAAAAAAAGAACGATACTAATCATCATGCACTCATGTGCATTAATGTGGTGCTTAGCATTGTTGACAAAGATAAATCAGAGCTAACATTTTATGATTGATAAAATTATATAAAGTGTATAGTCAAATACCTCAAATAGCTCATTTTATTCTTAAAGTTTTAACTTACTTCGATTGATTGGAGCATGATAAAACTTGTTAATGTGAATCTCTTTCAACAAGGATCTTATTAAATATCACATAATTCGAGCGAGTCATTGTAAATAAATCAATTAGTTTATTCTAAGCTTTTATATAATTTATATTTTGTATTAGGTGTTTTGTCTCACGACAGGTCCTTTCCTTTTGTCAGTGAACTTAGACCACCAATGCGCCCCGTCCTCTGTCTCCTCTTTCAACTCCCAAAATTTTCTTCTTTCCTTCAATTCATCCGATATTTGAATCCCCCATAGACAAACATAATTTTTCTTAATAATAAAAAGAGGATCACAAATCACAATGGCTAAAGCTGTCTTTGGACCACACTCTAGATTTGTCAGAAGGTTTAATTTATTGTGAATGCACTATATTATGTAAATAGTATATAAGATTAACTCAAAATTCATATTAATGTTTTATTATACAAAAATTGTAATAAAATAACTATATCTAAATATTAGATTTGACCGACTAATTGAGTCCCTCATTAATGCGTTAATCCGTCAATTAATTTGTTTGATATTATTTTTACCTTATTAATGAAATCACATATTTAGTAAAATAGTCAAGGCCAGACAAATTTTTAACTGTTAAAATAATATTAAAACTATTTACTTTTATTGTAGATATATGCAGGCCTTTATAACCAAAATAACGTAATCGAAAATACAATAAATGAACAAAAAAAAAAGTTTAAATTTGAGCTTTATTTTTCCAGTTTTATTTGAATATTCTACATAATAAACATATATTTATTCTTCATATAGGGCCTACATTAATTGTCAGTTTGATCTTAAAAAGAAGCTAGGAATAAATTATCAAGCTATGTAATATTCTTTTTACTATGAAGTAGTTCATTTGTGTTCGTTTTTATATTATTTTGTTGTTGAATTTCAAGGTCATATATAACATTATTTAGCGTATAACCCGAACGGGTAGTAAGACGCGGTGCTAATAATAATAATAATAATAATAACATTATTTACTAATGTTTTACAAATATTGTGCTTGTTAAAAAATAAAAATTCTTTGTGTTAACTGAGTAAAAAAATATATTTCTAGCACTGGTAGTCTAAGGCAGTGGTTCTTAACCTTTTATTACGCGAGGCCCCCTAAATATCCTAAAATATTTTTGCGGCCCCCTAGTTTTTACTAACATATTATTAATTAAGAATTATTCTAAAATAGTGGTTTTATTTATTGACTGTAATAATAAACAAATAAAAACTGTAATTATCTTACCTAAATGTATTTAATGGGACTTCTGTCTGCTGTTGCACACTTTCCACTAATTGGTCTATTTTCGTTTTGATTGTATTAATTAAATGTTATTCGCATGCAAGAGTCGATTCGGGGTCAATTTCGCTGCTTCGTTTTAACACTTACCATTGTGGAAGATATCTTTTCACATAAATAAGTAAAAACAAAGGCAGAACATTTTGAATGGCGATGGTAAACATATTATATGTACTATCCATGGATTAGATTATCCGTGCTTCCCTTCATTACCCCGGAAAATCGAGAGTATACTGTACTGACATACTTACGATCATCGAATTCTTTTTTCCAAAACGTAAAATTTAAGATAATGGACTTCAGTAATAAGTAAATAACATTTTTAATTATCTTTCCAAGGCCTCCCAAAAAACCTTTCGTGCCCCACCCTCCTCTCCTGGTTAAGAATCGCTGGTCTAAGATGTCTTATTTGAAAGTGTCTAGCTTGCCGGGGACAAGAAGGTTTAGGCTAGAATATTGGCTTGTGTTTCACTAGCGGTGGTTTTCCACATTTTAATCTATAATTTTAGTTTCCCCAACCTTTCTCCACGCCAATACCTCGAACGGCTCACTAGGGTGGGTATGAAAATAAATGATTAAAACTAGGAAATAGTCGAATGCGAATTTGACAGGCACAAGTTTTCAAAGAGTCCTAAGACTCTCAAGATAGAACAGATAGCTCACTCACTACCCATCCCCCTCGTCCCATTATTTTTGGTCAGGGTTGTAGGTTATCCAGGAGGGTTGGTACGGGCGCCATTCGGACTTGTTTTCGTCGGCATGTATCCTATTCCTTCTTCCATCACATCCCCCACCATGCGAACAAGACACCAAACACTGTTCCGCACTGCCGCAATTCAGAGCGTTCTTCAGATCTTAGGTAAACGCTTCTGTCGGAGAAAGAAGTGCATATGTCACTGAAAAAAAAAAGTCATGGGGAATTCAGGAACTAATACTTTAACAAATATTTTAACTAGGGGTCTTTATCAATATAACTGAGAAACTTAAACGAGTAATCAGACTGATGACTTTAACTCAAAGAGTCCATGGTTGTATTCTGACCGACGGCGTTGATGTTAATCTTCAAATTTGTAGATTCTATTTTCTCTTCAAGTGAATGTTGGTGCTTTTCTTTAAACCCTACTCATACGTTTATATTAAATGATTATCAAAGTTAAATGTGCACAATATACTTTCATATTTCTGTATAAGAAGCTCAACTAGCTGCCATTTATTTGGGGGTGCGCACTTTCCTATAACGCATTTGACTCTTGAGTCGAAGGACCAGAATTGGCACTCCCTCCCCCTCTTCCCGCATAATGGGATTCAATTCCCCATACCAGCTCCACGCGAATACCGGCACATATCCTTAAAGTTATCCCTTTTATTTAAGTTATTTAGGTTAGCATCAGGTCACTGAGAGTACTAGCACAATAATAGACTAATATTAAAATATTAATAGTTTTTTTTGCCGTGATCCGCATCTTATCACCTGTCCAGCTGCCCACAAATGTACACTAAAATACCTAAGAACCAAACCTCAGTACTCCCAGCCAGGATTCGAACCTAGATCTTCCCGTAACCATAAACACAGCTGATATTAATAGTGATAATAATATACTCGTATCTTGTATTTGTAATATATATATATATATATATTAATATTCCCTTTTGAGACGGACCAATCGAAAAGTTTAATGTGATCCTTGTCCTACACAAGATAAGAGGCCATTGCTCCAGTAGGTAAAAGAGAGCCCTTCCTGGTAACTCGATATAAAGCCTCTCGAATAAGGTATGTTTCTGGTCAGGGTGTGGGTAGGGGCTAGGCCCATGAATATTGGTACCTACCTCCATCACAGCCTCACTCCACCCGCACAATATGAATAAAGGTCTTATAAAGGGAGTAGTAAAGGGGGGGGGGAGGGGTCTGATGGTGTGGGGGAGGTAACATTCGTGAGAAGGCACTTTCCGGACCAAGATTCGTCCGGGGGTCTTCTTACGAATAGACCCGAAGAGTTCAATGAACTCAACTCCCTTCCATGCCTGGTTTTGAAACACCCTAGTTCCTCCAAAATGTTCAAGTGGGTTGCAGTTATGTAAGCAGAAGCAAAAGAAACGAAAGGTTTCCAATTTTCTGCAGGTTTTTATAGGGTTTGCTCGGTGGAAATATATGGGATGGGTAGGTAGGTGGGGAGATGACAGAAAGAAAAGGTCCGCTCGGTGGAAATAATGTATTGTTGGGAGGGAGGATGTACATCAATGTTATTTCTACGAGTTTCGTCTAAATGGTATGTAGCCTACTCAATATTTCAGGCAAGTTATTAAACTTTACTTTAGATGGTAAAATTATCCCATGGGAAAAATAAGGTGAATTACTTTAGATATATTTTAAAAACACCATTAAAATAAAGTTGCATTTGGGGAGGTAATCAAAGCTGTTTTTATAAGATCACGTGTCTTAACACAGGGTTATTATTTTATTTTAGCACCGCGTCCTACTACCCGTTTAGGTTATACGCTTATGTACTAATTATTATAATGGTTTTAGGGACTAGAATGGTTTTATTTATAAGAATTGTACCAGCAATATTGGAGAGAGAATGGAAAATCCTTTTAGGAAAAAACTGCTCAGTACACCCGACCAAGAATCGAACCACGATCTCCCAGTCATCGGCAGTCTAGTATAACACGAGAGTAGCGCGTACCATGCGGCCACCGAAGCAAGTCACAGGGTTATTTAATGCCCTAATCTATGGAGGGAAGTGTGGTTAGAGGTTGCGTTTTAAATAGGATGAAGCAACAACAGTTAACATCACTCGTTTAAAATCACCACTCTACTGCACCTTATTGAGATACGATTCTCGGATCCTACGTCATCACCAGTCATCCAATTTAGTGGGAGCTTGACGCCTTATACCATGTGAAAACCAGTGAGAATTTTTTGAAATTGAAACTTAGCGTAATGATTCAACCATATTTATAATATATCTTTTACGGTCCCTGACTAAAGAAAATGTTTAATTTAAACGAACATGTCTTTTATATGGCACTGGCTAAATAATCATTGATGTCACCCTGACAGGGATTTGAACCCTGGTCATCTGGGTTTGCACATCGACTACAAGACCAACAGAGCTATCCGGAATTCCCTCCTTGTTAGGAGGTTGTTCTTAAATTACGTCAGGCTTTATGATTTTGACCTCCCCCCCCCCCTATTTAAGGGATCCGTAAGATTTTCCGTCACCACCCCCAACCCCTATCATACGTATTTTTCTTTACGATTTTGTAAATTAGATTAATTTAATCATTTAGTTATTTTTGGATATAAGAGTTGGTATATATGAAATTTTATTGCAGTAAAATAAGGTGCAACACATATGACACATATGCAATTTTATAATTAATATATTTACTTTCTGACAATATTTTAAACATATTCTGTCTTAACATACACATTGATAAAAAAACACCTTATTTAATATGTATTCATAATCCTCCTCCCCCTCGTAATAAAACGTAAGTAAATATCGAAACCCCCCTTATACCCAAAACCCGCACATAATTTAAGGACAGCCCCTATTTTGAAGTCCTTGATGTAATGTAGTGCGCTCTTGTGGCAAGTGGTGCTACAACTGCTTAGCTTCATCAGTACGCTTGGAGGTTTATATAGTGTTATGTTTTTTAGTTACCGCGTCTTACTACCCATTCGGTCTGTACGCATTATGAACTAATTACGTTTGTGTGTTAGAAATGAGCAAGATTAAATTTAAAGGAAGTGTTGCCCAATTGGCGTGAGTGGGAAACCATTTAGAAAAATATCGTCCTCAGTAGACTCGAGTGCGATTCGAACCCCGATATCTCCATAATCTGTTGTTCAGTATATTGTGAGAGTGACGCCTTATACCGTCAGATCACCTAAGTGGGTATTTATAGTTGAACGATACGCTGACAAGGAGATCATGGATAGTTCAGCCGGTAGAGTGGTCGGCGCGCAATTTAGGAAAATTGGGGTTCAAATCCCTCTTCGGGTGTCATTTTTCTACAGTTATATAAACATGTATATACCATTAAGTAATAGCGTTTTCTTTTGAGGCAAATAAATAGGTTCAATATGAACGTTTACCTACTTATTTTTTCAGTTAAATGACACGAGGGGTAAATATTTCAAAAACAAATTTGTTTCTTATCCAAACTTTTTTTTATTTGCACCATGTCTTTCTTGCTACCTGTTCGGATTATACGCCTTATTTAAACTATACACGAATTATTACGAGTTTCGCCACCAGTTAATCAAACTTTTTTTTTGTTCAAAATGAATCAAATATTGTTTTTATACAAACATAGAGTTTTCTTCACATGGTGATAAGACAGTTGTTGAATATCTGTCATGAGCATAGTGACATTATCTAACACACTTTTTTAATTAAGATAAAAGGTTGTAATTGTATTACAGAACACCCTTCACAGATATTCAAGAAATATTGAGGTTACAATGCGAAGAAAGTTAAACTCTATGTCTGTATTGAAGCAAAATTTTATTTATTTTGACCAAAAAAAAGTTTTGCTATAAATACTGCAAAAACACTGAACTTTTCTCACGTTCTTTTCATCCCCACCTTAATGTCACATGTCTCCTCCAGTTCCTAGAGAAAAAGGGTCTTTACACAATTTAAAATACCTCTACTTTTAGTTTATAATTTTGTTAATTTTTCAGGCAAGGTAATCAAGTCGAGACGTTTCTATCTTAAAAGATTCAAAATTATCTAGAGAGCAAAATTAATAGAATAAATTAATAGTAAATATTATTTTATTTATAGCTAGTAAGAGTTGCTGGTATATTACAAGATAAGTCATCAGTAGTCTTTATTTTTCGTGTTTTGGTCAATAATAATTTATGCACAGGTATTGATAGTTAACGGCTGGAGGTCGTGTGCTGATATAATCGGTTTTTTCAAAATGTTCAGGTTAAATAGGCCCTATATATATTTATAACCAGAACCCGGATTTTGATGACATGGTTTTTTTTCTTTTTTTGTTGCTCATCATAGACAATGCTCATGTGTACATAAACTCTATTCATGATACTTTAGTCGTAAAAATGTATTTTTGATAATTTTTTGTCATTTTGGAATTTCATGTACAAACATTCTAAGCTTGCATCATTTTTAGACATTTTAAATTCATTTTTAGACATTTTTTTTAGTAACTGTAAGGCATTTATGTTAAATAAATATGTTTTTATCATAAATACTCAAACATAATATTTTTCAACTCTCAATTGTCGGAATGAAAATATAATGTAGGCCATGACTTTGTGTCCTCTTTGCTTGTCTGGTTGTAAAATACACATTCCTGGTGAGACGCTGAAGTTAGACCGAATAGGGGTTTGTTGCTATTAACTTACTTCTAAATCAGATATTTGTAAATCAGGATTATATCTAGCAGATTGCAAGAGTTTAGTTGTTAAAGGTTTTTCATTTAAAATGCTATATTGTTTATAAAGTGCATGTTTGATTTGGTCGTGTGCATTTAATACGAGTTTTTGTTAATTTTTGTTATGTCTTTTTTTTTTTAACTCTAGATAATTTTTTCAGAATTTTTTGGCAATTTTATAGATAATTTTGTAAATCATCAAAGTCCGGACTATGCTTATAACAACTCACTCCACACAACTCTTCGCAACGTATTTTTTAACCTTCAAAAGTAAAGATTTTAGGGAACTCCTTACAACACACGAGTAAACAAGCCTCAACACTTCCAACGCGCGCATCTCAAACAAACTTACGGGGATAATTTGTTTCGAACTTTAAAGGTGGGATGGAAGAAAAAACTATTTAAGATCCGTATTTTGGCGGTTTTTGTAACAACAAAAACTTTTAAACAACTTAAAAAGAATACAATATCTGAAAATACAGTTTGTCTAATTTTCTTCACATAGTAATCTCAATAATTCTTGAATGTTTGTCATAAACATACTATCATTTGACCAGGAATTTTTCTCTTAATTTAAAAAGTTATGTTCGAATACCGCGGCTGCGACGGATATATTGATTTGTATGTCCTGATTTTGGTTGGAAGAACAGTAGAGATAATTCAAATATATTTATTTGAGGCTAAAATTGATAACATTATATTATTATTGTTATTTTATAGGTATTGATAATATCTACTAAAAGTAATAGCTACAGATAACATGACTTGATGTATGAATATATTAAAATGGTTTTAGTAACTTTAGTAACTATCCTTCCTACCAAAATCATAACTATTTTACTATTTGTATGTGTATATTAGAATGAGAACGCGAGATAAGGTTCGTATCTTGTGCGGTTTTTTGAATAAAAACAACTTCTTGGCTACCTTAAGTTCTTTCGGATTCGTACATCCCGAACGATTGGTGAGATGCAATAAAAAATTAAAGTATTTTTGGATAAGTTCATAATTCTTAGAAAAATATCCATTTTACAAATTCATTATCAGCGATTTCAAATATCTAATATTAAATGAGAAATATGAATGTGAAGTGAATAAACAATCATTAATATATAAATAAGAGCGTGACCCTCGTATCAGGGACAGGTAAACTATCGCTAAACTAATCCTGACTGTTTGAATGGATCTAGATTATCTATTTAGGATATAGTTTGAATCGCTCTTTGTGAACGATACCAAGCAGAGGTTCAAGTCCCTGTTTTAAGACACAATCTCCTTATTTAAAGTTGTCCTATAGAGAATGATAGTAATTGAAAATTATTTTTAAAATCGAACAGTCAGTAAACCTAAATTCAAACACTACAATAATTCACAAATACAAATCTCTGATTTTTCCAAGGATTCCTAATTAAATATAGGATTACTACTGGCACTATATTGTGTCTCCACGAATATAAGTATACTAGTTTTTAAACGTGTGAAACGTATCTTAGTATATTGATTTTTGTAAGAGCTTACAATATACTTTTCAAACTATTCCAGCCGATAATTTTTAATTTACGACTATTAAAAACTCAATAAAATATTATTTTTAAAAGTATATTTAATCACGCTGAACTAAGATATACTTTATATTCACCTGGATAAAACAATATAGTATACACAATATATCTGCGTACTTGGTAAAATTTCAACTGTGAAATTACTTACTTAAAATAAAAATACGATATCGTTCCAAAGGTCAATATAATAGGACATCTGGAAAAAGTATATAATTCATTAATATTAGTTATTTATGTATATAATATAACTGAACTATCTACTATTGCCGGATGTCATAAAATATTCACAAAAGAACGTTATTTTACCAATTATAACACATTATTTAAAATATTTAAATAAGGTATTCAACCTTAGATTGACCTTGAAATTCAGGCTATCAAAATATAACAATTAGTTAACTGAGCACTTATCTTTCCTTTAATTTTAAAGGTCTTATTATTTATAGCTTATAGCAATTATGGTATGTGAGCATGCAATTTATTCATTTAAATAATTATAAAAGTTTTAGGAATTATGTTCAATAAATTACATGAGTTTTAGTTTTAGTTTTTTATTGATATATATAAGCATATAATTTATTATTATTATTGACAATTTCCAGTATATTTAACTAATATATATAAATGTTTGTGATTTAATAATTTTGACTTGTTTTCTATTGATGTTGTTTAAATAAAGCCCTAATAGAGATTCGAGCCCTGGGCAAAATAATTTCCAAATGTTTCACTTTAGCTTATTAGATGATCTTTCTGAATCAATTTTAATATATTCTATTTGTGTAACATTCCTATTAATATATTGTGACGTGTATACATGTTTAATATTTTGTTGTTTTCCTTTTCAGGTATCACTAAATTAGTTCATTTAACTTGAATGAACAATGTCGACTAAAATTCGTGAAACAAAATATGTTTGTTATTTTTGTATAATGTGATCAACTTAAATGGTTACCAACTATCCTAGTTACCTATTCAATTATTATGTAAGTGTGCCATTCGAATGAAAGGTAGTAGCAACGACAACAATATAGTAAACTTGCAATGACTAAAAGAGTTTTTGTTTGAATATGGCATTTACAATCCAGCCAAACTTAATCCAGGGTTACCAATGTACAAAGTAAAACTATCTCCTGTCTCATCAATAAGACTGATTTTAAGTAATGATAGAAATACTACATGAAATAGCAACAATAAATATATATTTATATCACCAATTATATATTATCATATCGTAGACTAGTTTACTGTGTCTGAATAAATACCAACAAAAAGTGTGTAAGAAGCTATATTCTACTAAATGATTACATATTAAAGCCAAATATTACACTGGTTCTATTTTTTATTTTTTTTAGTATAAGAAGTTTCAATTCAAACCTACCATTTCAAACCTAACGTATCATATTTAAAGTAGTGATTTATTTTAGGGAGACCATTAATCATTATATCCTACTGCAAGGACGTCATATCGCGTCTTCTTACGACCAGTTTGGCCTAGTTAATTATTTAAGTTACGGTAATACACATTTTTTCGCCATAAAATTTCTCAATGAATCACTGTAAAATCAAATCTTAAGAGCGAATTTATGTTTTGTCAGGTTATTGCAGCAGGGCTAGTTATCTTCTTAATAGTTTTTATTTGATTTTTGTCGAAAATGAATTTATATTAATACTTAAAACTAAATTTTTATTTGAAAACACGGTAAAAATTGTAACATTTACTTGCCTATTGCACAGTGTAATGGTTAAGATTTAGTGAAGTATATTTAAACTGTTTAAATAATCTAAATGTTGTTTGGATAGAGAGTATATTAATCAATATTTATTTTACTGGAATAACCTTACTAAACAGATCACAATATATTTTATTCAAAACTATGATTGTGTATTGTAGCTGTCACTTTTTACATAGCCTGTTAGATTTCACATTTGGCTTCCCTCTATTCACTTTATATATTCTCTAAACAGTTATTCCTATAAGGATTAGACTTTTCCCTTTTTGTTTAACTTTAGTTAATCATTGCATCAATATACTATTCGTCTGGATTACCACGGCTCTGTTCAACAAGATGGTCTAGCTGAAGTCAACATTCTGAGGACGAGATAGAAAAATTTATTGATAAGGCTTAGGGTCAAATAAATCAGTCGTGGACACACTTTCTGGTGGTATTTATTAATAAATCATAAAACAAGAATATATTTGCTACTGTGATTATGAGTTTGTTGATTATACATGGTGTTGTTTACTTACTGCAGTGTTAAATTAATCGATGATTCACTTACAGCATTTTTTTAACGGTTGATTTAGTCCTTTTAAATTATTTTCTGGGTGATTTCAACAATCTGATTAATTTACTTAAATGTTATTAATATATTCATGAAACTGTAGGTCTAGAATAACTTAAATATCTTGAGATCTCAACATTATTTAAAATAAGTAATCATCTATTTTAGTTTGAAAAGTAAAAACCAAATCTAAGCTACAATAATCCGCACCCATGGTCACAAGGTCTGAGGTTCGAATCTCGGCTGGATGGGCCGAGGAAGGTATTCCCGCCTTCACTCCATGAAATTGCGAGTGTATTTCTTCTAAGATACGTTCCCAATCCCTAGTCTTTAGAATGAGTCATTGATAACGCACTAATGAAAAAGTAGTCGACCGTAGTCATTTTTTAAAAAAAATACCTAATCCTAGGAGAACTTTTTATCACCTAGAACCACGCTTTATTAGCCCACAATTCCTCTTACCTCGTTATTAGCCTCCCCGTGGATAAGTGGCTAGCCACGATTCTAGCAGACCCTGGTCGATTCCGGAGGGCGTTGAATAATATATTTACTTTTTGTGTACGATTACATTTTACATTTCAATCCCCAATTAATAAATAACTTGGTGTTATGATTGTATTTGTAGCATTAGGCTAAGTTTAAGTTATGTTTGTAAGTCATGTGTTAAGAAAATGCACGTTTTATCCCTCTATTATTATTAGCACCGCATCTTAATACCCGTTCGGGTTATACGCACTTACGCTAATGTGTAATGGTAGGGTGTTTGTGAGATGAAATGGAGGACCTACAGTTTAACGTGGGATCCGAACCACGGTGGAGGCCTGGCATTCCCCACATTCACAAGATATCTTGTCAGAGGTGAAGGAGGGGTTTGGTAATCAGATAAGTCTGTGCCGGGACCGAGGATTGAACCCCGGCTGCCAGCATAGAAGTCTGACACCTTACCCCTAGACCCTTATCCCTCTAATTAAACTGTTTTAGTGAATACTAGCACACAGGTTACAAATCATTGTAACTACGTGAATGTTGGATGTTTGTATGAAGGAGACCACAATTCGATTAATTTAAATTACTTTAAAAAAGGCCGGAACACGGGAATCGAACTCGTGACTTTTGACTTAGCGCGCCAATGTTCTACTATTTTGCTATCCAGGTTTCATCCCGTACCCAGGGTCAGTCTTCACTCATAGTTTAAGACAGTGTCTGTGATGGACGTGCTAAATCGTCACCTGTTTTTTACTTCGGTTTTTGCACCACGTAAAGACAAAAGTTTGACCTTGCCAGGATTCAAACCAGAGTTTCTCTGAGGGTGTCGGTATTCGTCTGAGGGAGGATACTCCCCATTCTTGACCATAGCCGAGGAGTGAATGCAAATCACACGAAACACAAGCTATTTAGAAAAGTTACTGGACCCATATTGCGGAATTAAAAATAAATGAGTTGATCCTTTTACTCGAAAAGCTGCTCCACTCTCCTTCAGACTTTTTTTAATGTTTATTTTTAGTAAAAAAACCTTTTTCGAAACATGACCTAGAAACTCCCTGTCGATAGAAGTAAACAAAGAGTTCTCGCTATATTATTACGGTATTTGAGAATTTGAACCCTTGCACACATACCTTATGTTATTTTCCTATAGTAACGGTTTTTTTTGCTTTAGTTATCTTTTCCCCTTTTTTCACTGAAATTCTGTAGAGTCACCAGTTTTTTTTTTACTCCTTGTTCTTGGGGTATCTCTTCACCCTCCATCTCCCTGCCTACGTATTTATTTCCCCCCTTTGCGCCCGCGCGAATCGAAGAGTGTCCTTGATGGGAGCGCGCGTGCTACTGCTGGTTCAATCAAAAGGCCGGTCCATTGGACAATAAGCAAGCGCCGCGTGCAACAACTACACAAGTCATTCGCGTTAACAGAAGAGGGTTTCCCCACCCAAAAAAAATCCACGTAATAATCATCCGCCTTGTTATTTACACAAACAGGATATTCATCAGTAATATAGAACTCCAAAAATGAAATGTACCATCAAGAAACAATCAGAACAAATACCCTAATTATACCCCAACTTGGGTTCTGACTTCAGGCTCTCCCGAATAGCGACAATCTACTTGGATCAGGTACCTGACAGAACCCTAATTGAACCAATGGAAAACACTGGAAAACCTTCATAAACAATAAGAATGAGCCTAAAAGCACTCGAACTCTTTATAGCCTTGTCAATCATAACAATACATAATGCATATTTAAAAACTAGCAAAACAAAATAATTGGTACAATTTTATATAATAATACTATTCAACTAATATAAAACAAAATCAAACCAATAGTAGGCCTATAATATCTATCTGCTTCAGTGGCCGCATGGTCTAAAACGTAACTCTCGTGTTAGACTAGATTTTCGATGATGGAGATATCGAGGCTCGAGTCCCGGTCGGCTGTGCTTAGGTTTTCCAGAAATGGTTTTCCACTGTCCCTCTAGGTGAATGCGAGTACACTTCCTCAAAATTCAACCTTCCTTACCCCTAACATTTTAGCGTAATTAGTACAAATGCGTAAAACCTTAACAGGTAGTAAGACATGTTGCTAAAATAAAAGTATAATATCGCCCAAAATCATTACTCAACAATCAAAGGTTAAGTTAAATGGGGCAACTAGAGGTTGTTAACATTGGTATTTGTTTATTTCGGACCAGCTGTTTGTTCTACCTCCACTGTACCTGGACAGTGACAGTTTGGGCCCGGGGATTAGTGACACTTTTTTTAACCCTTACTGATGGTCAAATTATTGGCGCAATTAGGGCTCGCCCCAAACTTCTACACCCCCCACCCCCAACCCCACCCTCGTCACTGGCAAACCAAATTAGACGGATGCCTCTATTCCTGTGTCCTTAAGTTTAATATCGTAATACACTGGATAAAGATGACGCGGGTGGTTTTTAAAGAAAATGTATCTGTATTCGAGTGAAGAGAGAATGGTAAAACCATAGTGATAAATGACAAGTTTTGAATCAACATCAAGTGTACCCGGCTGAGATTAGAGCCCCAACCTCTTCCCCCCCTACCCTAGGTCCTATTGGCAACATGGTATATTGTGAACATGACGCTTTGAATCTCATGACCACGGGTGCAGGAATTTGAGGAGTAGATTTTTGGTTTGATTTGTCAAAACACTTTTAAATGAGCTAGCCAGTATCATTCTCATCCTGAAAACTACATTTCCCAATTTAGCTTTCTATTTTTAGCACCGTGTCATTCTACCCGTCTGAGTTAAACGCTTATGTACTAATTAAGCTAATGGATATAGGGATTAGGAAGGTTTTATTCTAGAATAAGTGTACACGGATTTGCGTGGAAGGAGAGTGTAAAACTATTTTGAAAAAACCACCCTCAGCACGCCAAACCAAGATTCGAACCTCGATCTTCCAGTCTAGTCTACTGCGAGAGTAATGAATTAGACCTTGCGGCCACGGAAGCAAGTTTAATTTATACATTGTATTTTATAATTACTATAATTAGATTCTTTTAGAATGTTTTCTAAAATGTTATAACTTAATGCATTTTAGTTGTAACGATGATAAGGTTAGATACATAGGAAATATACTAATAATAGCATCAGGGGAAGTTGGAAAATTTACGGTGAGAATCTCACGTCCAAAACCACCCCTAGTGCTCTCAACCAAGATTCGATCCCTAACCTTCCCGTCAAGAGCAACCAAGTGCATTTTAATTCTAATGCCTTAAATAGCTCGGCCACTGGCACTGGCACTGGCACGAGTATAAGTTATATTAACCAGAGAAAAAACGTAAAGCCACAAGTAGAAATCCATAACAAGTAAGCCTATACAGTTAAAAAAAATGCTATACACCAATATATCACATCAGAAGTAAACTGAATAAACTTATCTACACAGTAAGGATATCTAATATTTACTTTCTCAACACAAAGCTTATACACGACCCACCAAATAAACTCTTACAGAAACTTAATACCAAAGGATTCCAGTGCCAGTAATTTTCATAGCTACTGTAGGCCTATGGTTCGGGTCCTTACATAATTAATACAGTTATTTGTCTCTATCTTATGGCATTACTGACAGGGAGGGACATGACATCCAACTCTGTCGCCTGTAGGTATACTATCAGCCGCTCTGGTGGCACAGAACGTTACCCAGGGTACACCATGGGAGGTTGTCTACACGTAGGTACCCCTGATGAGAGTGAATATTGAGGTGAGGGACAGTGGGAGTCTTAAAACCTAAATTAAGCCTAATTTACTAAACCCTGCTGACCATTAGGATAATTCTCCTTAAGAGAAAAACACCCAAGTTACTAGCCGGGAATCAAACCCGGGACCCCTAAGTTCGTAGCCAGGTGCTGTGACTACTACACCACGGGGCCAGGTATTAAAATAGTTTATAAGGCACGCCAGGTATTGAGTAGGACACAATTCAACTTATAATAAACCTGATCTGCAAGGAACGTGTTTTAAGAATTATATTACTCAAACCTGTGGGCGCGTGGTCTAAATATCGTGCTCATTTAGTCTATTTTGCCGGTTACTGGGGGGTTATAGTTCGAATTCCAGACGAGTGAATTGAGTTTTTTCTCTGAACTGTTTCATACTCTTCTTAGATGCAAATTAGGGTACATTTCCTCTTAATTTTACCTATCTAACTAACGTAATATATATATATATATATATATATATATATATACATATAAGCCTATATAATAATAATAATAATAAGTGTTCTCAATGTGTGTGTTTGTGTGCGATGCCCAGCAAAATATACGACACGCGGAGATATGAAATTTTTAACATAGGTGGACGGAAGGGTGTCCGAATGCACCTCAAAGCCAAATTTTTAAATTTTTAATTGGCTTTTTGGCTAGACTATTTTTAACACATTTTTGGTGGGTCATGGGCAACGCCGTGCGGAATTACTAGTAATATATATACAGAATGCCTATCATGAAATTCCATTGTTATGAACTGTATATGCTCTTAAAATGTTGTAGTCTCATGGTAGACAACCTATATCTTTGTATCTAACCCAAACGGGTAGTGAGGTGCGGTGTAAGATCTAAATAAAATAATGACATCAAAAATATAATTCAATGTACCCCACTATGAGTACAACTTCAGTTTAAATGAAATTTAGAAAATATTTTTTTTTAAACAAATGGTTTTTCCCAATTTGTTGAAAAGATAAGAAACAATACCTTACGTACCTAGAGTATTTTATTTAAAACTATTAATAACAAATTTCCAATCCTTTATAAATATTTAAAAAAATTACAGTTCTTTGTTGAAAAAATACTCACTTTGGTGTTATCATTATATAAAGCGTCACTCACCCGGTAGATTGAACAGCCGGTAACTGTGAGGTCAGGGTGTTAATCGTGGTCAAGTGTATTAAGTGTTTGTCTATATGGCTTATCACTCTAATTACTCGCAAATTGAAGTATATTTGATCCTAATGATATCTTCTTTATCTCTACCCCATTAGTTTAAATATGTGGCGAGTCCGGTTGGAAACTATTCAATTGTCATAGGAATATTCTTTTATCTGACAGCTAGAAAAATTAATAGATCTACTTTCATATATTCATACGTCAAGTCTTATGATATGTGGTTATCAAATTTGAGATATATTATTTTACCTATAAAATAACACACAGTAAAATGCTATAAATTTTATAAAAAAAATATGTTTACATTTTATGAAAGGCCCTATTGGCTGGCTTTCTTCTGAGATACAAAAAGCTGAGGTCAAAAAAGAAAATGTTGCGAACGCCCCAAGCTATTTGGCGAAGAATACCTGACCCAAGTCAAACCGGGTATGCGTTGACATTTAGAGCGTAGACTTAAGGGCTGTTGCTAAATTTTTCTTCTGAAGAAGATGAGTATGTTTTGGTACACTTTGTCACTACCAATCCATCAAACGCAAACTTAAGATACAGACAGTAGCTAGTATCTTTCTGAACGCACACACACGAAACCACCTACCTAGCCTTATACGTTCCATATCTTTTCACACACACACACACACACACACACACACACACACACACACACACACACACACACAGAGCGAAACTCTTTCAAAAGATGAAGCGAAAACACATACTTTCTTTTTTGTGAAAAAAAGGTTAAGAACGAAATATATAAGGACAAATTTTAGCCATGCTGAATGTATTAAAAAAACGAATACGGTGTGTTCTTTTGGTATTTTTTTTCTCGTTTTTCTTTATCACAAGCCGAGGTAGACTATGAGGAAGAAAAAAGAGGATATTTTCGTCTTTCCTTATATTCAGAGAAAGTTGCGTATAGCTTAGACTGAAGAGACGCACAAAAAAAAAGAGTTAATATCGATCGCACTTTTTCATTCGGAGTCACCCCCCACGTTTTTTTCACCCTCGCTTTTTTACCCTTCTCCCTTACTCACCCAAAAGGATAGGGGTTCCTATAGCAACGACATCTAAAGTGAAATTACTTCAAATAAAAAATGGAACATAAGTGTCCCTGTGTTCTGTTCTTTAGTATTTATAAATATATTTTGTTGGGAATTATTCTCGCAATATAACAGGAGGTTGTTTGTTAACGTAACTTTAAAATAAGCTACTTATATCGGTTTGCTACGCTAGATTACTCAAGAAGTGGAGGTCTATAACGAATTTCAAGGTCATTGATTGTACATGAATGTAGCGCATTGAACTAGTATTGAACGTGGGTCCACCCTAGCCATTAAGGTTGAAACTTTTTTAAAAATATGATTTATTACTAACCAAACCAGCCTCTGAAGATAGTTTAGTCTCTAGTAAAATTATAATATTGTCGTATTCCAATTAACAAAAAGCTATAAATGAAAGCCCAATTTTATTGACACTTTAACAACTTAAATATAATATATATATTAGAAATTAATAGTATCCCATTTTATTGTGCATTATCATACTATTTGCAAAGTAAAACCTTTTAAATAAGTAACCTTCCTCGACTTCTCTAACAGGTGAATAATTTGTCACTATCAAATAAAAACGTCTGACATGTCTGATCAACTTAATTTTATGAATATATTAGCCAAACGAGAGCCCCCACGTTGTTGATCATATGGTATAAGGGGCCATCCACGCAATAAACTGTAATTCCTACACGAGAATCTAAAGGTTCGAATCACGGCCGGGTGCATTGTGGGTGATTTTCCTACTGTACACTAATTTATCACTTTTTACCATCCCCCTTTTTACGCCAATTCACTTCCTCTAAGCTTCCACCCTCATACCTAACCTTTGAATTAGGCCATTAATACAAGGGTTAAACTAAAATTAAAAGTAAATTTTAAAAATCCAAACGAGGAAAAAATAATTATTTCTCGCATAAGCCTGTGTGAACTGGTGTGTATTGTGGAACGTAGAATCACAACTCTCCCCAGGACCTAGTGACGCACCCGTGGGTGGTGGAGATGGGGGGGGGGGGGGGGGGG
>CABEEJ010001021.1:44985-70369 GCA_901482245.1 Timema douglasi | reverse complement strand
TGACAGAAATAGTAAGTGAAGATGTGGGGGGGGGGGGGGATTAGAAAAAAGCTGTGTGAAAGGGGGTTGAAGTGTTCCCATGTTTGTAATGAAATGAAATACGGTCTGGTGACGGGGTAACAGAATGAAGTAAGAACCGACCCGGCCAACAAATCATAAAACGGGCTGGCGCGATCTTCTTTTTGTCAGTAAAAACCTACAATTTAGCGACGAAGCCATAATAATACAAGAATTTGTGGGATGTGAGTGTGGAAGGTGGGGGGTCCCATACATGGCGGGATTTGGGGAGTGGGGGAGGCATAAGGTTAGTGGGACGGGTTATAATGGTCGAGGAGGGGAGGGGTTATAAATGGGTGAAAAGAAGGGCAGGTGAGGGAATCCAAATAGATTACACCGGGCGCATCGCGCAAATTAGAAGGAAAGTAGCTTCTAGGCTCTGTGACAGTTGGAAATTACTTGCGCAGAGTTTGAAAACAAAAGCACGGCAATTTGTGGGAATAGTTTCATTTTAATAGTCTGCCCATAATTTTCGGACATTGTTGAAATGAGTTAAGAGAACCTGTGTATCTGAAGAACATGAAGAAAATAGTACGTGTAATAATGTTAAGTAAATCGATACAGGCAATAAATACTTTTGAAATGTTTTATTCAAAATATGAGAAGGTCATTATTAACTAACCTTAATGGTTTACACCTCTGTTTTGTAATTCACACCTTACTTACTTTATAGTATTAGGAACTCGAAAATTCATTGCCACACTTACAAAAGTACGCCACCTATCCCTATCTTAAGCTAGTTATTTCCAGTCCACCTCATTAAGATATTCCTATCTTTAGCTAGTTCTATTCAGCCCACCACACTAAACCCTATTCTTATTTTGGGATAGTTCTATTCAGCCCACCACACTAAACCCTATTCTTATCTTGGGATAGTTATATTCAGTCCACCACATTAAACCCTATTCTTATCTTTAGCTAGTTCTATTCATCCCACCACACTAAACCCTATTCTTATCTTGGTATAGTTCTATTCAGACCACCACACTAAACCCTATTCTTATCTTGGGATAGTTCTATTCAGCCCACCACACTAAACCCTATTCTTATCTTGGGTTAGTTCTATTCAGCCCACCACACTAAACCCTATTCTTATCTTGGGATAGTTCTATTCAGCCCACCACACTAAACCCTATTCTTATCTTGGTATAGTTCTATTCAGCCCACCACATTAAACCCTATTCTTATCTTTAGCTAGTTCTATTCATCCCACCACACTAAACCCTATTCTTATCTTGGGATAGTTCTATTCATCCCACCACACTAAACCCTATCCTTATCTTGGTATTGTTCTATTCAGCCCACCACACTAAACCCTTTTCTTATCTTGGTATAGTTCTATTCAGCCCACCACACTAAGCCCTTTTCTTATTTTTAGCTAGTTCTATTCATCCCACCACACTAAACCCTATTCTTATCTTGGTATAGTTCTATTCAGACCACCACACTAAACCCTATTCTTATCTTGGTATAGTTCTATTCAGCCCACCACACTAAACCCTATTCTTATCTTGGGTTAGTTCTATTCAGCCCACCACACTAAACCCTATTCTTATCTTGGGTTAGTTCTATTCAGCCCACCACACTAAACCCTATTCTTATCTTGGGTTAGTTCTATTCAGCCCACCACACTAAACCCTATTCTTATCTTGGGTTAGTTCTATTCAGCCCACCACACTAAACCCTATTCTTATCTTGGGTTAGTTCTATTCAGCCCACCACACTAAACCCTATTCTTATCTTGGGTTAGTTCTATTCAGCCCACCACACTAAACCCTATTCTTATCTTGGGTTAGTTCTATTCAGCCCACCACACTAAACCCTATTCTTATCTTGGGTTAGTTCTATTCAGCCCACCACACTAAACCCTATTCTTATCTTGGGTTAGTTCTATTCAGCCCACCACACTAAACCCTATTCTTATCTTGGGTTAGTTCTATTCAGCCCACCACACTAAACCCTATTCTTATCTTGGGTTAGTTCTATTCAGCCCACCACACTAAACCCTATTCTTATCTTGGGTTAGTTCTATTCAGCCCACCACACTAAACCCTATTCTTATCTTGGGTTAGTTCTATTCAGCCCACCACACTAAACCCTATTCTTATCTTGGGTTAGTTCTATTCAGCCCACCACACTAAACCCTATTCTTATCTTGGGTTAGTTCTATTCAGCCCACCACACTAAACCCTATTCTTATCTTGGGTTAGTTCTATTCAGCCCACCACACTAAACCCTATTCTTATCTTGGGTTAGTTCTATTCAGCCCACCACACTAAACCCTATTCTTATCTTGGGTTAGTTCTATTCAGCCCACCACACTAAACCCTATTCTTATCTTGGGTTAGTTCTATTCAGCCCACCACACTAAACCCTATTCTTATCTTGGGTTAGTTCTATTCAGCCCACCACACTAAACCCTATTCTTATCTTGGGTTAGTTCTATTCAGCCCACCACACTAAACCCTATTCTTATCTTGGGTTAGTTCTATTCAGCCCACCACACTAAACCCTATTCTTATCTTGGGTTAGTTCTATTCAGCCCACCACACTAAACCCTATTCTTATCTTGGGTTAGTTCTATTCAGCCCACCACACTAAACCCTATTCTTATCTTGGGATAGTTCTATTCATCCCACCACACTAAACCCTATTCTTATCTTGGGATAGTTCTATTCATCCCACCACACTAAACCCTATTCTTATTTTGGGTTAGTTCTATTCAGCCCACCACACTAAACCCTATTCTTATCTTGGGTTAGTTCTATTCAGCCCACCACATTAAACCCTATTCTTATCTTGAGCTAGTTCTATTTAGTCGAACCTAATATGTGTCAGCCTTATAGGGGTTCCCTAAAATTTTACGAAATATCTTAAATGTTCCTCTAAACAGAAACGTTTGAGAATCACTGGGAGGTAGGAGTTTGAATCTCAGCCAGGTATACAGAAGCATCTTTACCTAAATAGTTTCTACGCTCCATATACTAATGGGAGGGTGCATTTCCTCTGAGTTAAATCTCTCTCATCCTTTACTATTTTACACCTTCAATACTTTTCACCCGTTTGCAAACTAATAACTATGTTCTGAAAAATTAAATTCCGGGTGTCATTTGTAATTTCTCTTGATCCCGCGGAGAGAGGATTATTGTGATCGTATAAAAATAAAAATGGAACTACAGATTTTGATGAATGTCGACATTCCATGACCCCCTGAAACAAAAAGAGTTGTTTTTGAAATGCCGTCTGTCTGTCTGTCTCTCAGCCCAGGGCCGAAACTATTCTACCGATTGGGCTAACACTGGTATCTGAGGTTTTCATAGGGTCCCCCCGGGGACATACGAAATAGCATATCAATGTAAAGTTGTAGTACTTTTAAAAGTAAAAATATTTTATTTGAAATATATTTTAATATATATAAATATATTTTAATAAAACCAATAGTTTTTATCTGTGAGCAAATATATATATAGTTTATGAATGTCTATCTGGGTATTAGAGTGAAACTGTCTTATCTGGGTGTTAGAGTGAAACTGTCTATTTGGGTGTTAGAGTGAAACTGTCTATCTGGGTATTAGAGTGAAACTGTCTATCTGGGTATTAGAGTGAAACTGTCTATTTGGGTGTTAGAGTGAAACTGTCTATCTGGGTGTTAGAGTGAAACTGTCTATCTGGGTATTAGAGTGAAACTGTCTATTTGGGTGTTAGAGTGAAACTGTCTATTTGGGTGTTAGAGTGAAACTGTCTATCTAGGTGTTAGAGTGAAACTGTCTATTTGGGTGTTAGAGTGAAACTGTCTATCTGGGTATTAGAGTGAAACTGTCTATTTGGGTGTTAGAGTGAAACTGTCTATCTGGGTATTAGAGTGAAAGTGTCTATCTGGGTGTTAGAGTGAAACTGTCTATCTGGGTGTTATAGTGAAACTGTCTATCTGGGTGTTAGAGTGAAAGTGTCTATCTGGGTGTTAGAGTGAAAGTGTCTATCTGGGTGTTATAGTGAAAGTGTCTATCTGGGTATTAGAGTGAAAGTGTCTATCTGGGTGTTAGAGTGAAAGTGTCTATCTGGGTGTTAGAGTGAAAGTGTCTATCTGGGTATTAGAATGAAACTGTCTATTTGGGTGTTAGAGTGAAACTGTCTATTTGGGTGTTAGAGTGAAACTGTCTATTTGGGTGTTAGAGTGAAACTGTCTATTTGGGTGTTAGCGTGAAACTGTCTATCTGGGTGTTAGAGTGAAAGTGTCTATCTGGGTGTTAGAGTGAAACTGTCTATCTGGGTGTTAGAGTGAAACTGTCTATTTGGGTGTTTGCGTGAAACTGTCTATCTGGGTGTTAAGAGTGAAACTGTCTATTTGGGTGTTAGAGTGAAACTGTCTATTTGGGTGTTAAGAGTGAAACTGTCTATTTGGGTGTTTGCGTGAAACTGTCTATCTGGGTGTTAAGAGTGAAACTGTCTATTTGGGTGTTTGCGTGAAACTGTCTATTTGGGTGTTAGAGTGAAACTGTCTATTTGGGTGTTAGCGTGAAACTGTCTATCTGGGTGTTAGAGTGAAACTGTCTATCTGGGTGTTAGAGTGAAAGTGTCTATCTGTGTGTTAGAGTGAAACTGTCTATCTTGGCGTGCGAGTGAAACCGTACACACAACATCAAAGTAAATTTTTTTAGGTTGTATACTGTGTCGAGATATGGAGTTATAATGAACCTCTCTAATCATGTAACCACTTTCGGTTACAGTAGAAGACACGCATGAAAACCATCGTAACGGTTGTAAATATGGGCTTATTTGGATTGTGACTGGCTTTGGCTCCCCTATATGGTCTCAATTTATTTTGCCACGTCTTTGTCATCGCTTTTGTATCACACTAGGACGTAGATTGCAGGAATGTCTTTCTTTGAGCAATATTTAATTTTTTTATTCTTTTATATTCTTATACGAGACGCCTCCAAAAGTTAAGATTTTTTTCTATCCCGAAATAAATAATAATATTGAGAGTAGATAAAAAAAGTCGATGTAACGTAAAACCACAATGTCAGTTATATTTTTCTCTGAAATTCTCCGTTATTGTGTAATTTTATATCCGTGGTGTGTGGAAAATATTTAAACACACTATGCAGATCGCTTCGTTTTTTAAAAATAAAATATTCATGTATGTAACCGCACTAACAAGGTGTTGGGAGGATTTTGACGGACAGTGAAACTTTTCAACCTAGCAATCACGCCATTGTCAACGGTTTTGGTTTTTTTCAAACCTATTTTACAATAAAAAAAAACTTCAACTAAATAAAGATTTTTGTCAACTTGACAATACAAACGTTTTTTGACTTGTGTAAATTATTTCGAGAGCATTGTTACTTTTTTTTCCCGCAATTCTTTGCATACACTTGACATTTTTAAGATCAGAGGTTAGAAAATAGACTTTCTTGAGAGGGGGTTCATCGTTACAAAAAAGAATCCCCTTTGCATATATATGCCTATGTTCATGGGTTAGCGACATGGTTATTTTACGTGTTTTTTTTGGAGAAGTTATTGACTTGTCAATCAAGTTATAAACCGGGTGTTGATTGTAAGAGCACTGGACAAAAGCAAACTAAACAACTTTTTTTTTTCTCTTGCGATTTCAATGTTTGTTATTTTTAGATATTTACTAGAGAATCCATTTTTAACTTTTTTCCTTATCCTTAAATTCTCGTTTTTCGTATACTGTTTCATTTAAAAACACGTGTTAGACAAAAACAAATCTGGTAAAGTTTATGAAAAAAATTAGGAGCAATTTAATTTTTCAAGTACAGTACTCGTAATCTACACCTTTAAAATGTTAGAAAACAGATTTCAGATAAGATTAAGATTTATGTTTATTTTAGACGTGGTACATATTTAATTTGAATTGTGTTTATGGCAAATTATAAGGAAAGATGTATGGATGTTATATCAAAATAAATAGTGTTTTAAAAGCTAGTCATTGGTGGGTACCTAGACTAATTTGTTAGTTTCGTCTCTAGTTTGGTATGACGTAGACAAGGAGGTCGGGATTCAAATTACCGTCCGGGTTTACTTCAGTGAATTGTCTCAATTAATTTGCCATTCTCACTCCAGGAAAATGAGCCTACAATTCCTTAAGTTCTACCTTCCTCATCCATATCTTAGTAGTGAAATTTATCAGTATAGCTCGGGCTGGTTGTAAGATGTGATGAAAGACTATAATCACATTTTCTTTTGTGATTGAAGATTTAAATATTACTTTAATATATTTTAAATTATCAGAGGCATTTAACGCATACTTGCTCAACACAACCTTTAAAGTCAGCATACGACCTACAAACTAACTGAGCTCTATAACACAACACAACGCTCAATCCCCCAGCCGTTAATTCATAATTGAAAACGGAAGAATTCCCAATTTCCTCTACGATAAATTGTTCGTCTGGAATGGAAACCGGGACTCTTATATAAGAAGACAGATCCGTTAACGGATCATCTAAGGAGTCGTAACTATAATATTGTCTGAAGAACTGTAACGACAAACCCGACCTTAGCGCCAGGAATTATAAAAGTACCTATTTGATAAATATGATGAAACAACAAATGTATAATCGCTAGCGAAGAGGAGCTAACAGATCTAGTTTTTTGTTTGTATTTTTAGCACCACGTCTTACTACCTGTTCAAGGCAAACGCATATGTAATAATTACGCTAACGAGTTAGAATTAGGGACAAGAAAGGTTGCATTTATAGGAAGTGTAGTCGCATTTTCGTGAGAGAGAGAGAGAGAGAGAGTGGAAAACCATTTTGTAAAAACCACCCTCAGCACACCCGACTGAGATTCTAACCTCACCCACCTTGTTGGCGTAGTTAACTAACGCGCTAATTTCATGTTGAGCAAGATTGCCGAGGACGGGGAGATCACGGTTCGAATCTCACTCGGGTGAACTGGGGGTGGTTATTCATAAATGGTTTCCTAACGCGCTAATTTCACGTTGAGCTATATTCCCGAGGACGGGTAGATCAAGGTTCGAATCTCACTCGGGTGAATTGGAGGTGGTTATTCATAAATGGTTTCCTAACGCGCTAATTTCATGTTGAGCTAGATTGCCGAGGACGGGGAGATCAAGGTTCGAATCTCGCTCGGGTGAATTGGAGGTGGTTATTCATAAATGGTTTCCTAACGCACTAATTTCATGTTGAGCTAGATTCCCGAGGACGGGGAGATCAAGGTTCGAATCTCACTCGGGTGAACTGGGGGTGGTTATTCATAAACGGTTTTCCACGCCCCTTTCACGCAAATGTGGGTTCACTTCCTCTATATTCAACCTTCCCAATTCCTAACTCATTAGCGTAATTAGTACTTAGACGTACCAGCCGAGCGGGTAGTAAGAAGCGGTGCTAAATAAATAGTAAATAATTCGAAGCTCTTATCTTCCTGACAGAGGCAGTTTAGTCCAAATGCGAGTGACGCTCTATTCTGCGGCCACCGAAGCAGGTAATAGATCTAGCTACAGTAGTTACGCAATGCTTTCTACTCACTAATTATTGTGAACACCTTGAAATGTTAGAAGGATTTGATTGAAGGCGGCAGATCCCAAATTGACTCAATATAAGACCGATCACAACATTATTAGTCCTTTATAGGCTGTAAATCAAGTACCTACCAGTTTATTTCCCGGCGGGCATTGTTCTTAGCGTGTATTCCGAGAAGAGCACCAACACACACTAAGCAAGTCGGCCTCATTCACACACACACACACACACACACACACAAAGGCCTTGTTTTTTATGTACTTTCTTTTTTTAGAAAACAGCGTTTGCACTCACTCAACAATCCTCTATTGAGAGGAGGGCGGGTTTTATTGTTAAAAAACTAAGAGTCTTGGGGATGGAGGGGGGACTAAGGGGACCAGGTGACCCAACTCCACCCAATAGCTCCAGGTTTTTTTTAGTAGGAAACCTTAAAAAATGATGATTTGGAAAGGGGGAAGGGGGGTGACAAAAAGAGTGCGGTGTCGCTCGAGGAGCAGGCACGAGCCGGCGACCTCAACGCGTGCGAGGTTTTTTTAAGAGAGTCGGAGGGGGGAGAGTTTTTTTAGTCGATTTTTTGTAGTAGATCTTATAAAATAGAGGGATGTAGAGGGAATGTGTGTGTGTGGGAAGAGGGGATAGGGGGGTACGGATAAAATCGAGAACCACGTCATCTGTCAGTGTCAGATCTTCAAAAGTGGAGTACGTTCTTAATTAGTTTTTTTTAAGCCGTCTCATTACACAAATCGCATGAGAAGTTTTTATAAGGATTTAATGGGAGATTAATCATGGGACTTTTTTTACGGGGGTAGTTTTACAATTTTTCTATCTGTTAATCAATTTTATTAATCTTTTTTTTTATGGTTTGAAGAAGTGGTTGTATTTGTTGTTGGCTCACACTGCAGTATTCATAGATTACTAAGACCGGTTATTTATATATGTAGTCCTATATGTAACGATTAATATACGAAATATGGATAATGTCCAGATTAGCCCCGGGAGATGTCAACATTATCCAGGTGCAGTGGGTAAATTCACAAATAGAAAGTAATTTATCTCATTTGTAAAACTAAGCACGTTTCAATACGGATTGTATTTTGGAATTTCGATCTGGGACTTTAAATTGGTTCGTGGCAATGTACTAACATCCGAAACGCCTCACTTCGATGCTTTATTTTCCGCTAACCTAATCTAACTTAGCTTAAGCTAATCAAACCTAGTCTAAACTCATATTGCATGACATAGCCTAAATCTAACATAGCCTCAACACTAGAATTTGACATTATCCCAGTGCGGATGGATAGTGTCAATATTATCCGGTTAAGCTTAGAGAAATATTATTTAATCACCTCTCATGTAACATTCCCACCGGCTTCGGTGGATGCGTGATCTAACGCACCACTCTTGTGTTAAACTAAACTGCCGAAGACGGGGAGATTGGGGTTCGATCCCAGTCGGGTGCACTGAGAGTTTTTTCCTTAATAATAATTTCCCAATCTCCTTCCACGCTAATGCAGGTGCATTTCCTCTAAATCAAGGGTTCCTAACTCCTAACCCATTAGTGTAACTAGTACATATGCATATAGCCTGAACGGATAGTAAGACGCAATGCTTGAAAATTATATATATTTAAAAGAGGTATTCATAAATGGTTGTATATGTAACCAAAGTTAGTTCACGCCTTCCTTACTGTTTGTACACGGAGCCATCCTGCTTTCCAATTAGTAAATGAACCCCGATTTTATAGGAAGCCCACTCACTTTCATCCACCTCCATTGACTAACATGTCTAGTCTATAAATATATCAGGTTTGATTTATTAACAAACTGTGTGCTGTGTATTTAAAAATTGCACGCTGAATAACCCGATTAAAAAACTGCTTTTCTCACCCACAATTAAAATCCATTAGGCGATGGCGTTATACTCGCTTTGTACTTGGGGACTGTTGGCGGGGAGGTCAGGGTTTGAATCTCGGCCGGTAGCTCTGGAGGGGTGATTTTCTCAGCCTCTCTTCACGCTAATTCTGGCATGCTTTCTTTATAATACTTTACTCACCTGTGTACCTTATATTTTAGTCAAGGCCCTTGTGTTGATTGTAATAGTTAAAATAATTTTAGGTAATGCACCCACATTAGTGTAGAGACGGAATTAGAAGACCACCACTAGTCTCTAAGCTTGCTGTGAAAAACCACACCCAGTCACCCGACCAAGATTTTAACCCCAACCTCCCCGTTTCCACTAATCCAATTCAATGCAAGCTTACCTTTTTCGGTGGCCGCATGGTAGAAGGTGTCCCTCTCGCAATAACCTATACTGCCGATTACAGGGAGATTGGGATTCAAATCCCGTTCGGGTGTACTGAGGGTGGTTTTTTCCAAAATCATTTTTCACTTTTCCTCCACACAAATGCAGGTACACTGCCTCTAAATTTAATATTACTCATCTCTGACTCATTAGAGTAATAATTTAGTACATATGCGTATAACCTGAACAGGTAGTAAGACGCGGTGCTAAAAATATTACTGTGAGCTTGATGATTTAGAAAAACGTAGCCACTGGTGTGGGTGTTGGCCATGTTAATTATATATATATATGTGTGTGTGTGTGTGTACGTACTATACATATGCATATATATGCTAATGTTGAAGTCCAGACTTAAATAAAGTCACTAGCATCCAGATACTGTTGACATCCAAAATACGTTGATAATGTTAAGTTCTTCTTAGCACCACGTCTTACTACCCGTTCGGGCTATACGCATGTGTACACTAATGGGTTAGGAATTAGGGACCCTTAATTTAGAGAAAGTGCACCAGCATTAACGTGGAGGGAGAGTGGAAAATTATTTAGTGAAAAAACCTCAGTGCACCCGACCGGGATCGAACCACGATCTCCTTGTCTTCGGTAGCCTAGTCCAACATGATAGTAGCGCGTTAGATCATGCGGCCAAAGAAGCGGTTGTTTAATAGATTATTTATGTACTGTGCGTATGTATTTCGCCAACCCCGTAACATTTTATTACTGTATTAGCGGCAGCATAAATCCAACCCGGTTTCACCAATGGCTCTAATATCCAATGATTCTACGCGCCCATCACAGACTCTGCCATAAGATATGAGGAAAAAATAACCCTGAGCACTAAACTATTACCTGCCTCGGTGGCGTAGTTGACTAACCCTCTGATTCGTGTTGAGCCAGACTGCCGAGAACGGGGAGATCAAGGTTCGAATCTCAGCTGGCTGAACTGGGGGTAGTTTTTTCTAAATAGCTTTCCACTCTCTCTCCCCACACAAATATGGGTTCACTTCCTCTGTATTCAACCTTCCCAATCTCTAACCCATTAGAGTGTTTAGTACTTAAGCGTATAACCCGAACGGGTAGTAAGATGCGGTGCTGGTATTAATTAACTAAACTATTCCTGGATAACCCAGTGGTAGAAATTGATGTGTTAGATAAAGGTGACATGGTTTGATTCCCATGTCCAGGTGTCATTTTTCAACTTTTTTGAATTTAATAGAAATATACTCTAACTTAGTGTTACATATTTTACAATAAACCATGTTCCCGGCTTGTATCAAACACTGTACCTGAAAAGAGATTCCTCTCTCCTCGTTCCCTGACCCAAAACATGGTTTGTGCAACTGATTCTTGACTATACCCTCAACACCCTTGCTATATCAAGTTTCCCCGTCCCTCGTGACATCGCTCTCCTAGCCTTCTCTTTCTCTGATAGTCATCTTGTGGTTTGGAATGATACAGTTGTTTTTTTATCCTCAAAAACATCGGTGCGTATTCCCCTCCGGCCTTTTCATTCCTTTTGCCATCAAAATGGTTCAAAATCTTAGTCTCCTGCACTACTGAAATCACAAGAGGTATGTATGGTCACTGCCCCAAAACGCACGCCCAATGCCCCTTCCTCGGTCGTATCAGAAAATTCTATTCAATTTGCGTTCTGCCCCTTCTTTGTGTAAAGGAAAAGTAGTTGACAAGTTTTTCTCACTTTGTATCGGATTAGAAAAAAGAAAGAGCCGGACCTTTGGACAGTTGTACAAACTATTCACAAAAATGAATGATTTCTTTTGTGATGTAAAACGAAATACAGTTTGGAGAGATTCGGTTTCATTCTTAATATTGGATTGAGGTGTAAAAACTGAATGGTTTATGGGAAATATTTTGTCAAACGTTTTGAGTTGTTACTGTTAGATTGCTATTATGAATATCAAGCGAAGCATGTAGCGAAACTTACCCGAGTCTTATGCGTCATAATCATTCTTTCAAATTTAAATTTTTATTGTGTTTAAAGTTGCTCTAAAGTGGAGTAATTTTGATATTTTATTTAAAAATTTTCATGATAAAACTAGCCAGTAAGTTTTTTACTAAACAAAAAGATCAATCGATAACAGTTTATGGGTGACCTGGTGGTCTAGGGGTAAGGTGTCAGACTTCTATGCTGGCGGCCGGGGTTCAATCCTCGGTCCCGGCACAGATTTATCTGATTACCAAACCCTTCCTTCACCTCTGACAAGACATCTTGTGAATGTGGGGAATGCCAGGCCTCCACCGTGGTTCGGATTCCACGTTAAACTGTAGGTCGTCCATTTCATCTCACAATCACCCTACCATTACACATTAGCGTAAGTGCGTATAACCCGAACGGGTAGTAAGACGCGGTGCTAATAATAATAATAACAGTTTATGACATTGAAATAGTTTGTCATATGGGAAGTAAATTAAATAAACCTTCTACGGATGATAATGTGTCATATGAACCTGCATACTATGGTACAATTTTAATATAAAAACCTTATCTGACACCTAGAAAAGCTACTACTATAAATCCTATTTCATATATGTGTTACGGATAATGTGCGGAATCTGGATAAAGTCGAGATTAGCCGGGAGATGTCAGCATTAGCCAAGTGCAGTGGATAAAGTCATAAATAAATAGTAATTTATCTCATTTACGACACTATCCGGATAATAACGACACTATCAAGCAATACTTGGCTAATGTGGAGTAATACTTGTAAAATTAAGCACGTTTCAATACGGATTTTATTTTGAAACAATATTTCGAAATTGGATAGTAAAGTGGATCGTAGCAGTGCACTAACATTCGAAACGCCTCATTTTATGCTTTATTTTCCACTAACATAACCTAACCTAGCTTAACCTGGCCTAACTTAAACTAATCTAACATAGTCTAAGGTTACTTAACCTAATATAAATTAGCCTTGACTAATCTAGCTAACCTAACTGACCTAGCCTCAACTATAGAAATTGCCACTATCCAAGTGCGGGTGGATAATGCCAATATTATCTGGATAAATTTCGAAAAACATTATTCAATCACCTACCAGTCGGCATTATCTACGTATTTTAGATAATGTCAACATTATCTGGATAGTATTGACTTCATCCGGGTTAGGACTTAACCCATAGCACACACACATATATATATATATACATATATATATATATATATATATATATGCGTAAGGTAATGTTATCTTTAGCTGTCACTTTCATTTTTTATAAATATTATCAAAACCTATAAAATAATACTGATAATCAGGGCCCGGATTTTGATGACATGTCATATTTATTTAAGTACATCACAGGCCATGCTCACGTGCTCATAAACTTTGTTTATACTAACATACAAGATTTTTTTACCACGCAGTTGTTGACCTTACAAGATATTGTAGTCTTCAAATGAACTTTGTACACTCCTTACCTTTGTGGTAGGAAACTACACATTCCTGCTGAAGCACTGCTGCTTGGCTGCAAAGATGTAACTTATGTACTTCTGTCACAAGTACTGTATTTGTAAATAAATGTTAATGTTGAGTGAAAGGCGAGCCAAAGATTTTTTTAAATTGCATACAGATATATTTCAGTCTCGATTTGTAAGTGGCATTTTTGATCTATTCATGTGAACTCTTTCCTTGTTTAAATTTTAGGTCAACTTGTAGGACAATTTATTCGAGTCCTATTAATATTATGATACATTTTTATCATTGTTGGCCTAAAAAAATAGTTTTTTATTTTCTAAAAGACCATTTCTATGAAAATTGAACTGTTGGTGTAAATGCTAGCTTGTCTGACTCATACGTGTTTGGACGGGTTTTGATCCCCGTTAATGAGCGCTGGTTCCTCCCACCCCTAATGTGGTTGCTCATACCCTCTCCAGACGAGTACTGATAAGATAAGATTTGAAAAGAAATTTATAATTCAGTGGATCATAAAAAAATAAGAGAATATTAAAAAATATTCAGGCAGGATTGGCAGGTGTGGTATGATATAGATTGAAACTAGAAGTTGAAAAATTATTTAAAACTATAAAGGAATTAAAATATTAGGTATCAGATACAATTGAAGAAACATAAAAAAAACTTCAAAATAAGTATAAATACATGGTTATAAACGAGGTTTGAAAATTTAAGTTAAAAAATAAAGTTTCATGCTTGGAAGATTTTAAATTATTAAGTATCTAGTCATATAACTGGAAAATATTAGAGTAAGATAATACTTGAGATTGAGCTTTGATTCTTATTGAAGCATATAACAATATGAAAGAATTAAAATAATCAAGGAGAAATGTTATGTTAAAAACCCTTAAAATCTTTTTTTATGAAACATTTGATTGAAGCATTATGGAAAAGTGTAAAAAACCAAGTATAAAATATTTGAAGATTACACTTAAATTAAGTTATTATTGAATATGTTAAAGTTGTTAATTATATAAAATTAATTATAATTGTAGTCAATTAATATGAAGGTCGACAGGAGGTATTGAAAATTTAAGGATTTTAATTTAATTTCAAAATCTTATCTGTGATGATTTCAATCCCCCTCTTATTTGTAGCTAAGGTTGGTCGCATGACAGATATACCAAAATATATTTCTTTGAGTGTGTATTTTTTCTTTCGTATCTTACAACCTGTCGGGATTATCATTTTATTACAATAATGAGCAGAGCCCTGCTTTTATGGTGAATAAAAAAGCCCAATTTCGTTTTTAAGTTTCCCAAAAGCGGTGAATAAGCGGTGAGTTACAAAAATCCTATTTTTGCGACGAAATTATCGAATTAAGACAAAAGCGTTAAAAAAGTGGTTTTTACCAATCTTTCGTAATTAAGGTGACTTTGTTGGGTTAAAACTAGACTTCCAGGACAATGTTTGAAACAGGTAAACTAAACATATTGAAGTGAAAACAAAAAATTACATTTTGTTTGGACAAAACGGTAAAAAACACTAGTCCGCAAAAAAATGTGCTGTCAACTTATTAAAAAAGTAAGATTTAGCGGCAGCTGGTCCGGGAAAAGTATGTACAAGTCACAAAGACAAAATATTACACAAAAATCATCTTGTTACTTCACAAAAATTGTGACTATATTTTTAAATCTCAATTTAGGCTAGAAAAATACAAAATAACTACTCAACATCACCAAACTGCAACATGCAGCTGGTAACAATGTTATCCACTTTCATTGTGGTTCTGCGGTCTGTTACTACTAAACTATACCTAGAAAAATATCGTTCTGAATCTGCATTTGAAATCGGCAGCCACAACGCTTGCAAACACTTTGTTGCGAAGTCACTGAACATACTGTCTGTCTTCAGCCCTAGCAGCACATTCTCAATTTTTAAACTTTCGATGCCATCACTCTCTTCCATCAAAACTTTCAATTTTCATTTTTAAAAATCCCAAAATATTAGCGCGAATGCCGAAAATCGCGATTATCGCGGACATAATTTAAAATCGCGAATATCGCGCTAAAACGCCGATTTCGCGAATTATCGCGACAATTCTGAGCATATATTTGCAATCAGGGTAACCTGAAATGTGAACATCTGAAAGAAAAAATGCCATATCTAACATTCGCGAATTATCGCGAACTCCACAAACGCAGGGCTCTGATAATGAGGCAAGGATGAAGAAGGTGTAATTAAAAAAAGGACCCAATTTTCCTAGAGGATGAGTAGGGAACCGTCGAAGAAAAATTACCCTTATGTCACCCAGTCGAGATTCAAATCCAGACCTCACAACTGCCTGCAAACTAGACTAGAAGAACTCAGCATTTATTCTGTGTTCCCACCGATGTGAGTAGTTGAAAAGTAAAATTTAAACGAGTTAGTAAATAGATAGAATAATTTTAATTGTGATATATTTTAAACTGTTAATCTGTTGAAGAGTAAACTATAACAAGATTTCTGTAACCTTACTTTTGTTATATTTTATTCATAGGTACATTACATTTTATTGTACAATATTATCCTATTAGACTATTTAAGTTCAATTTCAGAGTAAGTGAATCATCGATCTTACTGTGACAACATTTATATATGTAGACTATGTTTTTAATTTTTTATTGTATTTGATATCTTTATATTTAGTATTTCTTTATATATTTATATCAACATTCACGGTATTTTGTTCCTTTTTTTTTGTTCCAAAGAGCCATTTCAGGGTAGCATGGCCTAATTTGTGATCAAATGTGGGAATTGGGGGACATATTTTTAAACAGTCCACCAGTTTTTCAGGTGACCAATTTAACATAACTAATCAATGTATTTTTTCATCAATAGAGTTCCTGTTAAGACGTTTAAATAATTATGTCATATATGTATATTATGTACAGATAATAGTTTAAATGTGATGATTGCCAACGTACTCTATTTTCTTTATTAAATGCAACATGTGTAATTATTTATTTAGGTGTTTTCATGAGGCACAGTATTTTTAACGGAATTATTTTTCTGGGTACACAAATTTAAGTTAAATGTGATTGCAAGCTAAATATTATTTATGTGCTAGGTCCCAATGTTAGGTCTGATGAGCTTATGCTTCTTGTGGAATAACACACATTAAAATAAGAAGGTTTCTATATAATACTACAGACTCATTTGTACACAGACATTTTGGGGGTGTATTGTCTTTTTTATAGATATAATAATTTTCAATAACAGCATATTTCTGGCACTTTGATATAACACTTTGATTTATTTACATGTAAAATCAGAGATCCATTATTTGATTAATATATTATCAAAATTTCAATGCTTAGTTTATTGTGTCATCGCTGATCTAATGGATCAAATTTCCAAAAGTTTAATTTCACCGTGGCTACTTGTTGAATGTATATTTGTCATGTTTCTAGATCCAGTAATTCAGTTTTTGAAAGTTTGTTTGAATTGAAGAGTCCTTGGTAGTGTCACTGTGGGAATGCAAATGTGTATTCAACTAATGTTACCTACTCGGCCGTTCACGTGGTCAAATACTAGGGAATATATATTTAAAAAAAAATCACATACATATTAGTTTTCATTGGAGTTATATTGTTATGTCAAAAGTTTGTTTCATTTATATATAAAAACATATGTTTTAGAAAAATGTTACAGCATATTTTTACATCAATAACTCTTTTATACTTTGGAGTCTTTTTTGTTAAACTTTGAGGTTTTTTTGTCTTAGTACTATTAAAATTGTATTCAAAATTGTGTGACACTGGTTAAAAAAACGATGTGGTAATTAAATAGGGTATAAATGTCAACTGAGAAACATATCAGGAAGTATTTGAATATTTATGTCAAGAGTCTATTTTAATTTACTAAGCATGTGCTGTAGTATAATGTTACATCTACTATTGCAAATTAATTGAATAAGTAATATATTTTGTACTATCAGATTAATTATATAGACATGTGAAAAACCAGTGGTGCCCCCAAGGCAAGGAAAGTGGGGAATTTTCCCCTACCCCCTTCTCTAAGAAAAAAAATAATTTTTAATCAAAGCTTAAAACATATAATATAGAATGCTGAAGAAAGATTGAATGTAGGAACGTACATTTTTAAGACAAGGCTTATAACTTGATACTCAAAAGGTCACCCACCACAAAGATTAAAAGTACCCCTTCAATTTCAAATTACAAAATTACAAAAATAATAGCTTTTGTGCATTTCAATGCCCCTTCTTTCTTTACTTCTCACAGTAAATTTTTGAGTGTGCCACTGTGGTAAACTAATAACAAACTGACATTGAGTTTACCATTTCATCATTGATTAAAAATTACACAATTTTGTTTCTTGTAAATAAGTAATCTTATTTTATTTTCTGTTAAGACCAGTGAATCTAAAGTTATCTACTCAGGAAATAAAAAAATACTTTTTATTTTGTGTTATAGGCCAATATTTGTTGATAGACTCCAGTACTATTAGACATAAAATTGGATATTCGTCTTAGAGAAAATAAAATGTATATTTTAAAGTGGTAGTAGTAGTGTAATTTTTTAAGTTATATTATGGTATTAAATTTGTAAAATTAATTTCTGTACATAAAGTGAGTTATATATTTTTTAATCAAGTTTTTTAAAATTTCAAAGTAAGGTACTATTTATGAACATCCATAATAATAATAATAACACATTGTTTTATTTGGAGAAATTATAAAATAATATTAGGCCTACATTAATATACAAAGTTATTACAAAAGGAGTTTACTTGAGAATTAATTTTATCTCTACACTTTTTTTTTTTTAGATCTTGGGTTCATGATAAGCATTTCATTACAATTTAAAATAATGCAACGCACTAATATCTATGTTACTTTAAATTAAATATGTGCTAAATAAGTTTAACAGAGAATAAGTGTTCCTATTTGCAATTTAATTTTTTCTTTGGTAGTATTGAAACGTTATTGCCTTAAAAAATTGAAATTGAATGACTAGCCGTATTTACAAAATAATAACTATTCAATATAAACTATTCTAGTAATATCTCAGAGATAGTTTTGAACATGTAAATACACACAATTCTTAGATCATACTGTAATTAATCTTTCTTTATAAAAATGGGCATTCACAATAGTATATAGTGCAAATACATGTTGAAAAGATGGATTTTTAACACTAGACAATCAAGGTCATTTCGGTGGAATATTCAATAAGACAAATTTTAATTTTTAAGACAACTGAAAAGCTTCTTAAAACTGCCATCTGCCTCACAAATATATTTTGTTCTGTTAGTAAGTGACGCTAATTAACATCACTTGTCATTCTGTAAAGTTGTATATAATAGTGAAAGCGAATGAATACAGAAACATTTCTAGTAGATTTTTAAATGTTATAAAAATAGGACAAAATTATCATTGGTTAACTAAACAAACAGTATTGTACTGGTAAATGTAAATTTGGTGTACAGCTTGATGACAATTTGATTGGTTACTAATATTTTAATATGTTAATTGCAAACAAAAAAAAGGTAAATATGATGATGAAGGTGGGATGTCTTTAAACAATCTCACTTAAAACATTTTCAAAATGGTATCCATACTTATTTGTTACAATTAAATTTTACAACATAATACTATTTAAATTGAGCAAATTAATTAGATTTGGGGCCCACATGTCATTTTCCACCATTATCTAACTAAAGTAATTTTATGGGTTATATGTCTCCATGGGGAACTTTAGTGCATTCTAAAGTAGTTATAAAACTTTTAAATATCTAAGTTCGTCTACATTTATACATGAGCCTTATGGGACAGTTCACCACTGCTTCCAATCTAAAGGTAATGTATTACTATTATCTAAATGGCCTGTGTATTCTTATATGAATCACAAACCAACTGGCAGTGGTCAACAAACCAGAATTAAAAGGAAATCATAAGTTTCATAGTATGCATTTCTAATTAAACTTTTAAATTCACATTTGAGTCATGTATTATGATTAAAATGGTTGATTTATGTTTTACATTACTATACATAGGACTATGAAAAATTCATATTAATCTATAATAATTGACACCTTATTAAACATGTTTTTAATTGCTATCATAGCGCAACATTGTTGAAATCTATAAATGTATGTAGATACATACACCTCACGTACCTAAATAAGTATTTTTACGTAGATTTCAGTTGAATGAATTTAGTTAATTAATAGATTATTAAGGTGGCTGCACAATCTACCTATTGTGAAACCCATTTGATTTAATTAAATTATACACCACATGTAGTTGATAATGTAGCGTAATTATTCAAAAATTGTTTGTTGTCAATCAGCCATGCAGGAAAAGTTAGGCAATTTGTCTAGCGTTGACGTTCAGTGGGTAACATAAGTCAAATTAAAATCCCCTTTGAAAAGTATTGATGGGCTTTTAAACTATTTATGTGTTTCCTACATAATTTATGAATTGTAGCTGCACAAAACCAATGTTCCTATTTTTATAAATAAATATGGTTTACAATTATTTTTCATTATTCTCGAGTAACTCAAATGTTGCTCCACCATGTGATTGTACAATATCTGAATATGCTCAACCCTGATAAATAATATGTATATGTCATTCAACCAGGTGAAGAACCTTTTCTGACAGTCCAAAAGTTACCAAATCTTCTGTCTATTTATTTATGTGCTAAGAGGATGTCTTCTTCTGCTCTCCCTTTTATCAGATTGTGTACATTTCGATAGCTGAAAGCTAAATATAGTGAACTTTTGTCAATATTATGTTAGATATTCCATGATATTTTATTAAATTTTATAAAAGGTTCTTCAAGGTCTGAATAAAGTATAGTAAAGGTCCCTTGCAAATACAACGTGCCTAATTTTGTCTGATAATTCTTATGTGCCACCCCGAGAGAATGTGTGAAAGCTCACAACGTTAACAAACTTTTTTTTTCAAATTGGTTAAGAACTAACGATGAACTGAAAGTGATGTATTTATCAATGGCCATTAGTAGTTGTAATATCATAAACAATTAATTAACAAAAGTTATTAAAAATAAAAACAATACTACAGGGTATTTTGTAAAACAAGTTTGTTTAGTTCACCTTAAATAAAACTATTATATAAAGGTTTCCATACACATGCTATTATGCTACAATCAGTGACAAGAATGCGAAAAATCAACTTATGTAAGAAAAGGGATTTCATATAAACTTTTCATTCCTTTAATTTCATTAATAGCATTGACACCATCCTTTATTATTTTGCCTTAATTTTATAAATTGAATTAAGTGTCAAATATGAATATGAAAAGAAATTAAAAGAAAATTTAAAACAAATTTAGATGTAATTTTCTTATTAACAATATATAGGATAGGTCCTATTGACCCTGTTTAAGTGTCAAAATCCCACTTGATTTTTTAGATGCTGATAAATCCCCTCTGAGAGAGATATTGGTTTGAATCCCAGCCAGGACATAATTTATCCTCCAAGTAAGACTAAACTATCAGTTATAAAAAGTTTGTTAAGTTGGTATTTAATTTTTTTTGCTTGCTAGACATAACATAATATATAGTCTATATATGCCTATTTTAATTTTTTTAATAACTAAAACTATTAGGGGATAAAACAGTCTCATTATCATCACAACTCTCCGAATGCGCCTTACAAACTATAACTTGTAATTTTAACATGTAGAAAGACTCTGGACCTGGAATCAAAATACCTCTCAAATACATGAATTAATCTCCTATACTTACTTGGTCAAAGAAACAAGCTATGTTATTTAAAACCTCCTTGGAATGGTTTAATGCAAGCAAGACTTTGTCTTAATAAAAGCTATACCAATGTAAAGAGAATAGAGGTTAACACCAGATGGAGAAAGATAAATGATTGGCTGAGCTTATGACATCATTCAGTAAACAAAACATCTTATTACATACACAAAGCTTCTATTATGGAAGACAAATTAAGTCTTTAAAACTTAGATCTCTAAAATCTACACCAATGTCCAAATTAATGTCATTATACTCTATTTATTAGAAAAATAGGTATGTTTGACTGTCATCCTATTAAAATACAACTGATTTGAACTGGGTGGTGTAAGCAACGATATATTCCAATTCTTCCAAGTGGCACTCATTACCTTTCTATTCTCTTTACAATGAGCTATACTGTTTAGACGAAACAACAATATTCAATCTAATTTTGTATTTTGAATGTCATGGGGTCCAGTTATTTAGGTTTCCACCATGTCATTGTTGCAGTGTTCCTGGGTTTATTCATACAGCTCAAGATGCATTATTTATAAATAAACAACTATTGATAATTATTGTACTATGTATATTTTATATATTGAAACATTGTTTACCTTAAACTGTAAAATGTGTCTTGTTAAACTCTTTCTTGTGTTTGTCAACATAATACTAAAGAACACTGTAATAAAGTACTGTTGTGTATATTTGTCTAGATTGTGTAATTTATTTCAAGATCACAATTTCCTATTCTTAAATGGTCCAAATATTGAGTAGATTTTGTGAACAAATAATCTATTATACCTTCTTTATTTATGAATCTATTTCCAAATAACCATTAAAAACACAAGAAACGATAGTGAAATGGTCTAGACCAGGCTTAGGCATAGGGAGAATTTGAGGAACGAGAGTTTTAAAACCGTAAGTTTATGACATGATGTTAAGACCTACTACTAAACCCTAAGAAATAGGAACTTTGTTATTTTATACATTAGTGGAGGAAATTTATTTTTGCAAAAGGGAAACGAGGGGGACAAATAACAAAAAGTTTTTTTTTGTGACTTTATAACCTCCTCTCTCCTAGCTAAGGTCAAAAAATTGGATGCGCCTAAAAGCTATTTATAGTAGTCCTAGTTTGGAGAAGTTTTGAAAATTTTAATCCTTTACCGCTATTTAGAATACTCATAGAGGCTATTTGGAATAATCCTCCACCGACAAATTTGTTGATGCTTCTAAAAGCTACTTGAAGTGTTCCTCACCCAGAATCAAAATACAATCAACTATGTTAAACAAGGGAGTAATAAAGTTAATAAGTCCAAGTAATTTCAATGAGTGAAATATTATATGAACAATATGAAAGTGAAAGTAGAGAACACCTAAATCTGTAGCTTATCAATGACCAGTTTTATAAAATAAAAAATAAAGGTTTAGTTTTCCTAGTAAAAAATATGAATTTGGAATGGGTTTGGAGTATATTTCATTTTCAGTAAACTATTGTAAAATACAATTAATGTTGTTTTGAAAATCTATACAATATGATATTGATTTGGTAATTTTAAATATAGATTATCAGCCAAGAGTAAGTAACTAGAAGCGTAAGTATTTTACCAATATCATCAATAAACCCACTGAAGAGAAGTGGTCCTAAATTGGAACCCTTAGGTATACCACAAGGGACTAAAAATGTATTTGAGGTAAGTGAATCTATTTTAATGTCAAATGATCTACTATGCAAATAGCTGCAAAACCAATTAACATATGTGTGAGATGGGGCCAAAATTATAAAGTTTCAAGAGAATAATATTAGGTTGACATAAATAAAAATAAACCGTATCAACCTGACCTTGGGTATAAACTTAAGGCCACCATACTCCAAAATGTTTACTAAATTTGTGAAAGTAGATATATTTTTTACATCATGTTGATTATCTGCGAGTCCATTTTTCAAATAGTTAAAAGTATTCAACTTAGTCTTTCATAGTGAACCGTGGTTCTCAAATCATTATTTATAAGTGCCAATTTGCTAAATATTTCTCCTGAACAGTTAGTGACCATCCTGCTCAAACATATTCAGAGAGATACGTTAACACTTGGAAAGTTATCCTCAATCTTTTCATCATGAAGGAAATCCTCTTGTTAAGATGGAGTGAGACATGACCTGAGCTTGGTAAAGGCTGAAAAGTGAACAGTTTCATCTATGAATACATGATTGAAACCATGGGGATAAACAGTTGAGTTTCTTAGCTTCAGTTCTTATCTTTGCATCAGGTAGTCTGTGTAAGTTGACTACGACTAACCTGTCATACAGTGATTGCTATACTACTTACTATGCATTCTTTTAAAGCAGCATACAACTGATCTAAATTAATATTCAAAGTACATCTTAATTTCTCTCTCGAAGAAAGGACAACTTCCTCTGAGACTGAGGTTAGGTTCACATCACAATGTTGGTTTATCTTTCTTGAACTGCTTGTAATTACTTTGTAGTCTGTATTGCCACAAAGATACCTGGCATCCAGTTCCAACTCTTCATACCTATCCTGAAGTGATTCCAGAAACTTTCCTGGGGAATCAATTATCCGCCACTTTAGTCAGGTCAACTTTTTCCCCTTGAACAGTTTTATTTCTAATGTTGAACAACACAGAAATAAGTTCCGGACCTTCGCCATTACTGCAGTTTCAAGACATGACATTTTATCTGCCGATGTCTGAGCTTCATGTCTTGCTTAAGGAGTTTTCTCCAAATCACTTTCACTATCTCTTGAGGGTGTTTTGAATGCAGTTGTATCCATCTACTGAGGCTTCAGTAGCATCAGCTCTTACTGACCACCAAGTGTCTGACAGGGATTTAACCATTAGTGTTTTTTTATTTACTTTGAAAGAATTCATTAGAATTACCCATCTCTATGTTGACGCAGAAAAAAAGGGGCATGTACTGTATAACATTTGTATGAGGCCAAAATAACTAACAGCTTCAACACAGCAAGAGGCAGCAGCCCTATTTAACAAGATTCAATAAGTGAGAAGCACAGGAAGTGTATCAGGGGTGCTGATACATGCAGATGACACTGTAATAATGGCTGAGAATGAAAGTGACTCGCAGAATGCATTTAATCCTTTGAATGTGGCGACAGACAAAATGGATCATTGTATAAATGTCTCCAAAACTAAGGTGATAGTTTTTGATAAGGACAAATGAGGAACTTAGTGTAAATAGAAAACTGTTAGAACAAATGAATGATTTTATGTGGCTGGGCGTATTATTTTTTAAGAATGAACGGATACATGGTTAAATAGACGGACAGGTGAATGGATCTCGGAGTTTAGTTAAATGTATGTGAACTATTGCAAAGAATGTAGTACTGAAAGAGGCAAAGATGGCAGTATAAAAAAATGTTAACGCCAACATTGTTTTATGGATGTGAAGCATGGGTTTGTCAGGAGAAACACAAGAGCAAGGTGAATGCAATAGGAAGAGATATATAAAAAACTTGCATGGACATCATCAGTAAAGAAAGGATGTTGAAGGATTGTGGTATGGAAGTGGGTCCAATAAGTAAATGTGAAAGTAGCGTCTTTCATTGGTTTGGGCCTGTTGAGAAGACAAGTGTAGATCAAGTGACGAAGCAAATATATAAAGGTAGTGTGCGGGGTCCAAAAAGAAAGGGTCGGCCATGTAAGACGTGGCTAAGTGTTGTAGATGAATGTATGAAAAAGAGAAACATTAAGTTTTAAGAATAAGCAAGCATGTATGGCTCAGTGTATGGATGTTGTTAGAGCAAAAGGAGTATGCAAGAATAGCAAAGTGTGAAGAAGGTTAGGGAGGATGGATCAACTACGGAGGTGTTTTATGAGCTTTATGCAGTGTGTCTTGCCTACCCCTTAAGGGAACGGCACAATTAGTTATGTATTAATGTTGTAGTAATAGTTTAGTATAAGGTGGATGATCTGAATGAAATAAACCTATTTGATGAACCACATGAAATATAATAGAACATAAAATCGTAATTCTTTGCATTCCAAATTGGATTTCTATATTAAAAGTAGGGATGGGACCTTCAAATCCTCAAGGATATTCAAGATAATCTTAGATTTGAGACTCAAATCCTTAAATATATATATATTTTCAATTTTATAAGTGAAATTTGTTTTAGAGCTCTAATAATGTTATTGGTGGTTCAAAACCATTTATAATTATATGATTAACCTATCAGGCTCCAGAACAATAATTTAACACTTAACTGAATGTATGAGTTATAATGAATGGATAAGAAAGAATGTTAACATTTATTTATTTGTATTTTTTATTACTATATTATATTTATATTTCCCCCCCCTCTC
>CABEEJ010001021.1:33137-44904 GCA_901482245.1 Timema douglasi | reverse complement strand
CCCCCCCCCCATGTTCATAATATTTTCTAATATTAGGATTTAAATTTTGAAGGTAAAATGGAGATTCAGATTCATAAACTAGTGGACTTGACTCATCTCTAACTAAAAGTATTTTGAAAACTAGTAAACACCCTAGTTTGTTAGGTGGTGTGTCTGCCTAATGAAATGAGGGTTTCAGGGTCGATTCCCGGAATGGAGAAAAAATGTGTCATTGTTGAAATTAGGACTTCCTCTTTCACAGTGATGAAAGATGATTGGGGGAATGTATTTGTTCTAAAATTAAGATAATTTGTAAGTCTTGTTTTGTGTTATTTTAGGGTTCTGCAATTATCTTTGGTAGGGGTACATAGGCTCTTTCAAACATTTCATTTTAAAGAAATCAAACAAGAAGTTTTTTAAAAAAAAATTAACATATTTATTTTGTTTTTAGTTCACCTTTTGTTATTAATAAATAATATTTTTAACATAAAAAGAAAATGGTAATAATAATAATAATAATAATAATGATAGTAGTAATAATCAACTTGGTTTTGATTTACATTTTTGGAGATGGAAAGTCTCGGGAAATGAACTTTGCTTCAAAATTAATTTTGCTTTACCAAAAATAATGATTGTGAAAATAGACTATTATTCAATGTTTTTCTCCTGATTAATCTATCCTTTGTTTACTCTGAAAGGTAACCTTACCTTACAAGGCTTCACTGTGGAACAGCTTATAAGATAGGACCAAAGTGTAGTCCGCCAAAGTAAGCTTGCTACCTTTGGGGATAAACTACATAACAGCACAGAATGAGAAAGGACCCAACATGTGTAAATATTTTTACTGTTGAAGCATTGTTCTTTAAGAAGATTTTATTTGTCAAGCGAAGTTGAAGTTTTTGAATTGTACACTCCTAGTATAAACTTATTTCCAAATTGACATTATTTGTTAGTCCCAAACTGGTTTAATTATAAATGATAGAAAAAAAAGTAACCAACTAGATACAATAACATTAACTTTAACTGTGTTATAAGCTTTACTAGCGCACCAAAATATTTTTTTAAATATTGCATTAGTAGTCTATAAAAATATATTTAAAAAATCAAACTTTAATTTTACTTAGAAAATATTTAACATTTTCAATTCAGCTCCATATCTAAACAATAGGCTTTGCCCAACTCTACATTCAAAAAGAGCTGATACAAGTTTATCAAGTTTTTCTGCTAAGTTCATAATTAAACAGGTGATTTATAATCAAATTCATCAAGCTTTATTTTCAATTTTTGTCTTTTTAAACTGTAGAACAGAGTTTGTCTATGTTATCAAATACATTTATATCTGGAAGAAACAATAAGGCCAAAAGTTTAAATGATTATTTGTCACCACTTTCATTTAAATCTATACAGTTAAATACAATGCTCATGAATAAAAGAAAAAAAAGGAGAGCAGTCAAGCGATTATAAATAATATTTGCATGTTTATATTTTAGCTCTACAAGCAGTTGGGCATAATCGTATAAGATGGAAAAGAATGTCTGTAAAAAATAAAAAACCTTTAAAATAAAAATGGTTAGTTGAATTTATTTTCTTGCCGAGTTTGTTTTTGATATAATTATGGCCAACAAAGTTTTAAAAACCTGCTAGAACAAAATTTATAGTCAAATCTGAGATTGTCAATTTTACAGAATTAATAATAATAATACTCATTACTAGATAACAATAAATAGTACCAACTTAAATTTAAATATGTTTAAGAACTAGTGTTGTGCCCTCTTAATCCCATAGGAAGAAAACCACTACCCAAACAACTATTACAAAATTATTTAAAGTTGTTTTATAGAAATTTGTTAAGACATCCTACGCCACCAAGATTTTCTTTTTAGATATAGTTTAGTGAAAATTGTCTGAATACACTTCACAATAATTTGATGGAAGTTATAGGGAATGAAGCCAACTTTAAAGGAAAGTTAGGTTAGGCCTGTATACAAATAAACTCATTTCTTTATTTCTTAACACATAATTCACACTTACAACTTCTTTTCACCTTCACAGCTACACATTAAAATTGATTTGTTGGACGTGTAAAAGGGAATGAATAAATTAAGAGAAAATTATTTATTTTTATCAAAATTTAGCTTAATTCTCCTTTCAGGTTGGCTTCCTTTCGTATCACCACAATACATTATTTTATTGTATAGTGTTTACATTAGAGAATTAATCATTTTATAATTAATCAGTGTATAAGAAAGTTTTGTTAAACTTTTTCAAATCATCGACTGTTTCTAGCCTGTGGCTGAGTTAGTTTACTAAAATGCCTCCATCTTCCTCCTTTACTCACTTCTATTCCTCTTATCACTGGCACAATTTCTATTATTTACTACCTCCATCATTTTCTTGGTCTCTTTTGAAGTCTTTTTCCTTCATACTTCATCTCCATCTTTATTTTTGGTACTCTCTCCTTTTACATGACCATATCATCTGTCTTGCTTCCTCTACTATCTAAAGTACTCCCTCTACTCCAACTCTTTCTCTGATAACTTCATTCCTAATCTTGTTTCTCCTCGGCAATTAACATGTTCCCCACAAACAATTCCCAAGGCCTCCTCCACTTTCCTTGTCTCTCTTACATTCAATGTCTATGTTTCTGCTGCATATGTATGTGACTATGGGTACAAAGTACACCCTACACAGCACTTTTCTTTTCCATAGCAGGTATCTTACACCCCTAGAAAATCCCCACCCTCACCCCCAATTACTCTCTTCTTATTAAATCCGCTCTACTACCACCCTTTGCTTCAATCATGCTTCCAAGATATTTTACAATCTGTACTTTTTTCAACTTTATAGATACTATGGCCTATCCTCTGCCTTGTCATTATCATCATTTCAATCTTTGCCGCGCTAAATTTAATTCCTCATTCTTTCCCTTCATTTCATACCTGTAACTGTTCCTGTACTTCCTCTTACTTTTCCCCCCATACCATCAAGTCATCAGTAAACATTGAGGCTTTCATTCTTTCCTCCCCCGACTTTTCCTGGCATTTTATTCATGACCATTTCCATTACCATTACAAATAGTAGTGCCGAGAGAGATCTCACCTCAAATAAACACAATAATAAAAATAATAATAGAACATCTATTTTTAAACTTATATACATGTCATAATTTATAAGGAAAAATAAGTCATGAGAAATAAATAATAAATGCACACACAAAAATAAATAGATAACAAAAAATAACAAAAATTGTTAAGAGTAAGCAAATAAATGCCCCAAAAGAGATTATTTAAAACCAAATACTGCAGTGAAAATTCTTTGTATTTACAAATATTATATTTTTTTGAATGTTGTGGTAATATTTCCCCTAAACTAGATATATTTGTATACTTTAAACACAACTTCTCACTACAATAAAGTTCTAAGACAAGTATTTTAGCAACAAATGAATTTAGAAAATTAACAGTCAAATAGGGCGAAAAAAAAAGGCAACTGATTTGGCTCTGAAATCAACTAAACCAATTAAGACTAAATATATATTAATAAAAATCAGGGGTGTGCGAAGTCCATTTTTTCATAACTTCATGCACTAAAGTTACCTGGAAAATGTTATAATGCACAAGTGAATGTAATATTCAATTCTACGCTGATAAATCCAGCTATTTTTACACTTAATTAAATTACTCAGATTTATTCATATTAATTGGTAATTTACATAACAGTTCAGAATGGCAATAATTGAACATAGTTTTAGCTTTCAATATTTATATTGGCAAAGCTGGAATAATTTGTTGAAGCTGATATTATTTTTTAAGTCAAGTCGAGGTATCGCACTCCCCTAATACAAAGTTTTAACTCTATAAATTTAGATTTACTGAATATACATGAGTCAATTCAGTACATATAATACAATAAGTAGTAGCATAAAATAAACTGTTTGGTGTTACATTTATTAAATCTATAAATATTTAAAAAAATTCAATTGGTTTAGTGCCATTCTTTACCTATTTTCTTTTTCACACTTTTTTCTTCTTTAATGAAGTTAGCTTGCTTGTTTCACATTCACTGGCAAGTTCAGGTAAAATGAAACCTAGAGAGTGGACGTGAGATATTGAGGCAACCATCACCTCTTTGTCCGATGTCACCAATGTAATGTGTAAACTGTACTCCTCTTTTCATTATAAAAACAATATTGTGTTTGTTCACTTTTATTTGTTCCTATCCCTCTTTACTCTAGCTTCTTCCATCTTTAACATTAATGTGTTTATTGTATGTATGAAATAAAGTGCATTAAGAATGTTAGAATATATCAGTAAATAAATATGATAAACGTGTGGTAAAATGAAGCACAAATAAAAGTAAAAACACTAACCTATAGGTCGTTGATGTTATTTGATTCTTCCTATGTTATCCTAGCTCACTTTTAAACAAAAGTTTTACGATGGTAATTGAAATGAAGAAATTATTTGGAAATGTAACCAAAAACATTTCAACTTTACATGTTCACTTCAATAATCTTCATAATCTCCATAATCAGGTATAAATAACTTATTGAGCTTGGTCAACTGCAGAGATGCTTCATTATAAGTCTCCATTTTGATGAATGGTGTTAATATATTCATTATATTTCTTCTCTTGTGCTTGTTGTAATTTCTGAAGTTTTTTTACAAGACCTTTACTCAATTCTTTACCTTCAGCATCACAAGTTGGTATTCCCTATAAAAAAAAAGTATTTACATAATAATTTTACTTTCGAGGGCCAGTAAAATATTAAATTAAATAGTCAAATGTCTAAAATGGTTATAAAACTAAGGGAAAAAACCTAGGGATATGCAGGAACAATATTTTCACTCTGAAACCAAAATAACATTTTATCAAGAATCGAAAGTGACAGTAAAAACTTTGTGATATTTATTAGCATTTGATTTTGATTGTAAGTAAAATTGTCTTTCACTGCCGAGTTTTTCCTAACCTCTAATTTATATAAAAACTGTTTATTTATTTAACTTAAGACTGTCACCAATAATAGTCCGCCAAATTTAAAGATGCAAGACATATTATGATCATGAATGGTCTTTTAAGATCTAGGTATATTTTTAAGTTCTATCAACAAGCACAGGTATAGTTTTATCATATGTTATTTGATCATTAATGGAAAAAAAAAAGTTTAATTTTCTTAAATCAGCATAGCTATTCTGTTGGGATCAGTATTTTTTATTTTTAAATACTTATTCAAATTTTAAAAAAATAATTGAGAAACAAAATTATCTTTATTGACAAGGATATTAATTTTATTACAGGATTAAGATTTTTTTTTAAATCTCACATATTATGTCTTAACACACATAAGAGATATAGTTCTGCAAAGAAACAAGGGCTACATATAGCCAGATAAACATTCTCGTGTTAGCTTTCAGATTGAACTTTTTTAATTATTTAGATAAATTATTAATGTATATATATGCTAATTAAGAATAGGTATTTAGCACACACACATATTAAATGCTAAATTCCTATGCTTACATAAATAAAATATATATATTTGCTTAGTTCCTATTCTTTTGTAAATAATTTTGAAACCATTAAAAAAGTTAAATTTGAAAGCAAACTAAACAACAAACAACTAAACTAACAACAAAAAATCTAAACTGTGATTCAGTTTTATATATATGAAATATTCTCAAAACTGAATCAAAGTTTATTTATTTTTTGTTAGTTGTTATATGATTGAATAAATATTATATCATGGTTCTTTATATTATATAAATTTATGCACTAAAATTAGGCACCAAAGAGTAAAGATTAAAAATTGAGTACTTAAGTTATATTTTCCTAACTATAACTGAGACATATTAACAATAATGATAAGGTTATTATAAAAACAAAACCTGTAGCAAAAATGACAAACCTTTTCATCAAAATTTGAATATTTATCAGTCTCTGAGCGGAACATCTCATCAGGCTTGATTCTTTTTTGAGCATCTTTCTGTGCCTGTGCAGCCAATTGCTCTGTCTTTTTGCGTATCTTCTCAGCAGCTTTCTCTGCTTCCAGTTTCCTCTTTACCTCCCTCTCCTGGAGCAACGTCTCACGGTCCACCATCTTAACCGCTGAGGGATGACCTACACAGCAGGAAATAACTTTAGGGACTACCAGAGCAACATTTGATCAAATGCCTATTTTATTGACCTGCAACCATTTTGTCAATAGTTTTTATATTTATATATTTTATAAAAAAACTAAAAGTTTAAAATATGTTAGTGAGAAAAATGCAGTCCCTTTTCTGAGATGTATGCACTAGGAATTCTGTCAAGCATGTGTAACGTGTGCAAATATTACCTTCATGATCCTCAAGTCGAACCCCAACATTAGGAAGTACATCATCTCGCAGCCTATCACACTCTTTTAGGATCTCTGTTGCTTGGAGCTGCCGGGCCTGGATTCGCACAGAGTCTCGAAACTTTGCAAGGATGGTCAGGTAGGGCATCACAATCTCCTCGACCTGAAGAGACAAAATTAACAACTTTAAAGCAACCAAGAATCTTATTAGTGTATTTGCTTTACATTTGGCATGTTGAATATTTTTATGGACAGGACCTTCGAATCCTTAAGGAAATTAGAAAATAATAAAAGAAATACTCAGATTTTTTAATTGGAATTTGTTTTAGAGCACCGTGTTTTTTAGTGGTTTAGCTGAACATAATAATTATAGGCCAAACTTTATCACCTAGACCCTAATTCATTAATTTAACACTTGACTCAATGTTAAAATGAATACAGTAAAACAATTTAGCATTTATCATGTTTTAAAAGATTTAGATTGTAAGTAAAATGAAAATTAGAATTTGTAAAATATTTAATTCAACTCATCTAGATTTTTTTACATCTATATTTGCAACTTTATCCAACAATAATTAGAATAGACTCGCAGTTTGTTAATAAACAGGCCAAATAAGTTAGATGATGTTGTTTGCTGGAAAATATATTTTATTCTAAAAATTAATCATTTGCTTCTGATGCCAATACATCCAGACATATGCTTTATTCTTGATTTAATGATACCCCCAAGCATTTTTGTAATCAAATTTGATGACCCCCGGTTTTAATTATGTTTTTGAATATAATTAAATTCCCTGAATTATATTAGATCAAATGAAACTTATTCATGTTTTTTTTGTCATAAAACTCCTAAATTAGATTAAATTGAGTTATTAATAAGGTATTGACTTTCTTTTTTGCTTATTTTTTTAAAAATGAAGTTTAAATTTTGCTTTTTCCATCTCTTCACTGCTTCTTGTAGCTAGAAATTAACTGCCCTGATGTAACAATGTTTCAAAATTCAATTAGGTATCATAATTACTTATGTAAGATCATGATCAACTTGATGTTCGTAACATAAAGGTTATGATTTAAATGAAAACGATCACTGTTCACTTAATGTAGTAGTGACAAGCAGTGAGCAGTCAACTTGGTTTCAATAATTGTTTTTTACAATGTGCACATGTGTTTTCCCATCACCAGTGTTCTTACACTCAATTTCCATTTTTGTGAACCATTTGTTTTCAAATTGCCCAAATTAATTGTATGTTTTTGCTAGAGTTTTTCTTTACATTGCTCTGATATTAAGTTTATTTTCATTAATGTTAGATTAATTGTGATCCCGGCATTATGGATAAAACATTATTTTCCACATAATTTTTTGCGCGTTTTTAATGGAGTTGGGCCGTCACTTTTTTATGAATAAGAATTGTAATTTTATCTACAAAGCCTAAATCTTGAATTCGAATTTTAATCTTTGAAAAATTTATGAACATAAAGTAAAATAAAAATATAATAAGGCGGTTAGGTTAACATTATATTTGTTATAATGTATTCATTATGATATTCATAATTTCAGTTAAGTTTTAAATTAATTATCTGAGGTCTCTTAGTAAGTGTGTCTTGTACTTACATTGGAGCTTAACTTCCAATAAACAGTTTTAGATTCCTAAACAAATTTTAATTCAAAATTGGATATTTCTTTGATCTTTGAATCTTAAATATTCTTAAGAATTTAAGGCATTTAAGAATTGGATATTCGAGTCTTTCATTCCTAATTTTGCACCTATTCATTGCAGCTTGAAATAAAAAAATTAGTAAAAAACCATTATATGCCCATTAATATAATTCATTTTCCCACAAAATAAATTTAAAGCTTTATAAACTTGCTGGCAATGATTTAAAAATTACCTTGTAATAATTATTTTTTTATAGTAGGATGCCCATGTGTTGGCTATTGGTTACTGGTTTTAACTCTATTATAGAACTAACAGAAAAAACTGACTCCACACTGTTAATTTACCAATTTATGAAAGGTAATATATTCTCAGCCCTGTCAGGAAGCAAATACAAGACTCTCAGATCAGCATGTAGATACACTATATACTGGGCTGAGATGTATGAGATGCAAATATTATGGCTTCTAATTGTATCACTAACATTGGTTGTCTGTCCTGATCCAGATATAGGGAGACCCAAAGAATCTTCTTTGGGGATAGCACCAAACACTTTGAATATCCAAGTAACGTAAGTACCAATGTCTCGGAGCAATATATAATTACCCTCTTGACCTGAAACTCGTTTGTCTCGCAGGTAAATGTTCACATTTCCAATCAGTTCTCGAAGTGCATCCAGAGCAGTGCGAGTGTCCACATTGTCTGAAACATTTGGTTTAAAGTAGGGGTGTGCCAATGGGGATTTTTTCACTATTAATATTTTCAAATTGAATAGTGAAAATTTTAAATTTGAATGAGTAGTAAAATCTCGATACAACTTGATATTAATTACTGGTACATATATTAAATGTGGCCAGCAAAATTTTGAATAAAGTCACGCGAAAAATATTTTCACTGGAATACAAAGCTTACAATAGGGGGTGGGAGAGAGAAAGTGGGGCTGGACAGCAAAATCTATATATATAAAAAGAAGTCCTGACTCACTGACTGACTCATCAACAACCAGCCCAAACCCTTGGACCTAGAAAGCTGAATTTTGCATAGAGGTTATTATACCCCAGTGGGTAATGGGCAGCGTGGGGGAGGAGGGGGGAGGCCTTATATAATTCTTAAACCACAGTGAGTCACTGACTAAGATATTTTCATTCTTACCAGCGTTTTATCTTTGTTTAAGTTATGACTTTTGTTATCTAATTATTAGTCTGTGTTAAAATACTGATTAGTAGCAGTTATAAAATTACCAAATCTTGTAATATGTAGTATTTAGACAAATATATCCAATCAGTTAATAGTTTATCAAAGTTGTATCCTTCCTTTGAAATTATTTTAAAGATACGAAAGAAGTAGAAGTTGAAGTCAAAGCGAAGTAGATTTGAGCTTCGACTTTGACATTTCAAAGCTTCGAACATGCACAACACAATTTGATTCAATATAACTAAGAGTTTAAATTTTTATGTCTCACATTAAACTATTTCATTTTTCTTACCACATAATGCGTTATGTACAGAATTCTTGGCTGCTCTCAATTTAATGTAAAGTTCTTGGTCATTATTGGTAAATTTTTGGAAAGAATCAATTGTTGTTTCACAAGTTCTCGATCTTGTGATATCCTTGATAGTCAAGAAAAATTCCTGAAAACAATATTACAAAATTAATATTATCAAAGATATCAGGTAATACTGTCAAAAAACCTAGGTGGTATTCAGAATATTTGCTATGGCATTTTTAATTGCCTTCAATATATATCATGTAAAGAAAAGAAAAAAAGGCCCCAATTATAAATTAAATTCTGAGAAATTAAATCTTTTCTTAGTTTTTATCTTAAGATTTTACAAAAATCACAACAATAATGAATAAACCTAACAGTGGACCAGTGTGATCAAGAACATCACCATCTACATTGGCAGTTGATCTACAGACTGCAACTACCTTAGAGGGGGATTAGTGAGAAGAAAACTAGAGACAGTTATGTCTCAATATTAAGGGGGCAGGGTTACATGAATTGTAGAAGCAATTCTCTGGAGAGAGGAAAGAAAGCTAAACTGCGGGAAAAATATACCCAGTGAACTCGACTAGGAAGTTAACTTTTCAAAATCTGATCTTGAGCAGAGTCAATTACCCTTTCACTGCGCTTACTCTGAAGGCCAAAAAGGTTACTTCATGCTGGTAAAACCATTTTTGTTTAGTGGACTTTGTTAACTTCAAAACTCTGAAGGCTATGACATTTATTTTAGTTGACGATATTGATTCCCTCTTGGTCATGTTGGATTATCTGTGAAAAATTGGCTTCCATAGGTAAAACTTGATATAGACTACTTAATTCAAAAACTTGCACAACAGCTTTAAATTCAACGATTGTTATTCAGAGCCCTTGTCAAAAATTGTGTTAATTCATGTAGAGGATTTCACAAAGTAGATTGGTTGTTTTTATTAAAGGACAAAAGTACTTGGGCCTAGTTGTGTTTATTTACAAAAAATGTTCATCTTATTTCAACACAAAATTTTTACAATTTATCTACCCAAAGTAGTAGTCATGGTCACTTAGATATTGTTGTGACCATGAACTACCTCTAACCATGCCGACAGTCCAATCTGTATTTTACTCTTCTGCTGAAGAACAGGACTGATGTATCCCAAAATCTACATAATTATGTGTCTTGTATTTTAATTGTGAGATTTGAGGGCTACAGTTTACTTGCCTTACAATCCTCCTTTCAATGTTCAATTTTATACAACCTTGCGTATAACCCGAACGGGTAGTAAGACGCGGTGCTAATAATAATGATACAACCGTTTGGCACCATTTTTCCTTTGTTCACACCATTAACAAAGATAGAATAAAAGAAAGTGATGACCTTGAGACGTTATATAATTTATTAGCTTTATAAAATAATAGATAGTTAGAATGAGTTTTAAATGTGAATCAAGGCACATACAATGTCATGTAAGCACCTATTTAACTTCATGTCTAGTGATTGGCTGCTGCTAAAGCATTTTCCATACTACATAATAATAGCATTTAATTTAATAGTAAGTTAAAATAATTATCACAAAGTAGTCTTATAAGTACTATATACAGTAGAAATCTAGGTGAATAAAGGAAAATATTGAGAATAAAACTGTCGTCAAATTTGACTTGGGTATATTTTAAAATTCCTCTCAACTTTGAGGATTTTCTTGACTTTTTCTTGAAACATGAAATTCCCTACTTCCCCATGTTTTACAAGCAAGTGGTAGCCTTAAAACTACATTTCACAAACAACATCCAGATAAATATAGTCTAAACAAGCGGTTATCCATCTTGGAAAACATGCAATACAACACACAAATAGACTTATGCAAAAAGCTCAGATAAACCTATCCTAAAAAGCTGTATAGTTCCAACCTAAAACTATATTTAAGGCTTTGGCTTGAAATTCAAACACTTGTAGGGCCCGACTAGTATGGTTAAATGTTTTGTGATTATTTGACATAGGGTTATGCGAATTCCACTTTTTTTTATTTGAATCAAAGGCAGATTGAAAATATTCCATAAGTTAAATCAAAGTGTGAGTATCTTTTTAAATTATTTTATTATGAAAAAAATATTATATTGTGAATATTTCTATAACTTTAGACATTAAATATCCTGTAGAAAGTGATTTTTTTTCAAAAATGTGCAACAGGTTTTATAGTAGGTTGATAAATAGCATACCTTGCAGTATAACTCTATAAGGAAAACCTCTTTTCGCTTTATGAGGTAATTGTATTATATTTGGAAGAAGGTACAGGGAAGGTGGATAGAAACATACAAAGGGGG
>CABEEJ010001021.1:0-32963 GCA_901482245.1 Timema douglasi | reverse complement strand
CCCCCCTTTATATGTTTCTATCCACCTTTCCTATACCTTCTTCCAAATATAATACCTTGCAGTATGTAATACAAATTGTTGAAGCCAAGTCAAATTTGCCCAGGCTTCATGAGCCCCTATTTCGAAATATTAAGCTTTCTCATAAAATAACAATTTAATCAACTATGACTAAAGGGAAGAAAGTACTTACATTAAGTAGTTTCTCATATTGAATAGCCATATCCATGGTGTTAATACTGTAATCAAGTGTGTCCTTCCAAGAGTGGAGCAGAAAGGCAAGCCGCAACTGACGAGCAGAATGCTTGTTTAAGGCATCTCGAATTGTGACAAAATTCTTGAGTGACTTGGACATTTTACAACCAGCGATTGTCAAATGGCCTGAGTGAAGGAAGTAACGCACCCAGTGGTCATTATCAAAGTAAGCCTGGCAATAAAACAATCATTTGTACAAAATTCTAGTGTCAGTACTGAATATTAGTGAGGTAAACTTGGGGACATTATTAAAGGTGAGTTAAAGAAACTGTACCCACAATTAGGGTTGTGAAAAAATTATAGATGCTTTACTAATATCGATATTTTCCTTTTGATACTAGTATTTTTTACTAGATAATCTTTCCCTATGCTTTTACTGATATTAGTACTCACACTCCTATATCGGATTGGTATCGAAAGAAACAACTTTTTTGCTAGTTTCACTCATGCTGGGATTAAATGTTTACTAGTTGGAGTGTGTAAGAAGAACAAATGTAACTATTTCTCAATTCTCACTCATTTTCTGCATGATAAGCCAAAAGCTCTTTCACTCAATCTCTTTTAGCTTATCTTAACTATTAGTTGTTCTTTCATCTTTGTTTATCAATACAGCCTAATACCTGATGGGGCCATTAGCAACCAGTCTACCACCCCTTCCTTTATCAATTAGCACAGTCACCACAAACTAAACAAAATAATCTTTTGTAGTCAACACAAAAGTCCCACAAGCAGACGAAGCAGAAAAGTTTATTTTCCTCCAATACTTTTAATGAGTACAGTATCAATACTTTTCTTTCGATACCACATCCCTACCCACAATTGTCTGGAGTAAGGATACAAAGTTACACTATAAAAGTGTAAATCAAATTATATTATTATTATTATTAGCACCGCGTCTTACTACCCGTTCGAGTTATACGCACTTGCACTAATGTGTAATGGTAGGGTGATTGTGAGATGAAATGGAGGACCTACAGTTTAACGTGGAATCCGAACCATCAGATAAATCTATGCCGGAACCGAGGATTGAACCCCGGCCGCCAGCACAGAAGTCTGACACCTTACCCCTAGACCGCCAGGTCACCTAGAAATCAAATTATAAACTCATCTTCAAATTAATCAGGATCATTATTAATATTTAGCACCGCGTCTTACTACCCGTTCGGATTATACGCTATAAGTACTAATTACTCTAATGGATTAGGACTTGGGAAGGTTGAATTATAGGAAGTGAACAGGCATTTGCGTGGAGGGAGAGTGGAAAAACATTTAGGAAAAACCACCCCCAGTTCACCCGACTCGAGATTCAAACCTCGATCTCCCCGTCCTCAGCAGTCGAGCTTCAACACGACAAGCGTGTTAGCCAACTACGCCACCGAGGCGGGTGAAAATTAATCAGGAGTTCTGCCTCCGGTTCCTTAATACTCTGCTGGTAAGTTAGACCAAACTTTATTTTAATAATTTAATTGATAAAAAATATTTGTAATCCTCAAAATGCCTACAGGACTTTTACTTCATTAATTATAAATTATTTCTCCTAAACTGTTTGGAGTTCCACCTTGAAGCTTAGCACACATGTTAATAAATCCTTTATTAGCTTCTTATCCTTTTAGATAAATTCGTTAAAACTATACTTTCCTTGAAAATTTATATCTAAAAATTTACTAAAATTATATGTCAAATCAATGAATGTTTAAATATTTTTCATATGCAACCAAACTCAACTCTTTCTTTGAGTGCAATAAAACCTAATTCAGACCAATATAAGGTATTTGTAATAAGCCAAAAATTGTGTATTTTCTTAAACTTTGTAGCTTTATATCTTAGAATGTATTGACCCTGGAATCTAATAGTTTGTATAATTTAGTTTCTTAATAGGTTTAACAGTGTCACCAAGTTTCATAGAAATCCATTTTGGTAAAGCATTTTCAATGGTTGAGTTGATGTGTTACTGTTAACGTGTTAGGACATGGATTATTAAAGTTAAAAAAATATCAGCTTTATTAATTAATATATAGTTTTTTTTAACAACAAAGCTTACTACCTGTTTTAAGTTGTATCCATATGTACTAATTACGCTAATAGGCAAGGGACGAGGAAAGTTGAATTTAGAGGAAGTGTACCCAGATTAGTGTGGAGGGAGAGTGAAAAACCAATTTGGTAAAACCCTCTTCAGTATACCTGACCAGGATTAAAACCCTGATCCCCCTGTCATTTGTAGTCTAGTCTAACACGAGAGTGACACCTTGGATCATATGGCCACCAAAGAAGGCAATATCTAGTTGAGTGATACCAAGGATGTAGAAACCAAAGATTATATTTAAAGGGTGTTAAAGTAGATAGCAATTTTGTACTCATGTTAAGATTAACTTGAAGAGCATGCACCGCATGACTATGTTCTTTTCTTAATTTCCAGTCCAATATCATTATTGCTTGTTAAAATTGTTCTTAAATATTTTATCCCATCTACCATGTCAAATGATATCTTGTTTGAAGTAATTTCTTAATTATCATCCTCAATCTTTGTCCTTTGTATGATCATACACATAGTCTTTACAACGTTCACTTCCAAACCTATTTCCTTACTAGCCTCTGATAAAATTTCTGCTTTTCTTGAAACACCTTCCTTATTATTATGCAACAAAGATAAATCATATGTGTATCTTAATAGCTGCAGTCTACTATTTAATGTCAATACTTCCCTACTCTCTTGCATTACCCTAATAGCATTCTTTAAGGCTGGATTCCAAAGTAATGGGTAAAGTGAAACTCCTTGTTTCAACCCATTATGTATTTCGAAAATATCTGATAAGTGACATCCAACCCATACCCTCCCACACCTATCAGTCAAACATACCTTAATTACCTTGACAAGTGTATTAGGTATCCCAAACTTAGCTAAAGTTTAATATAATTTAGGGCTGTCAAACTCGATACCTCGATTCTTACTGGTATCGAAAGAATCGAGAATCAATCTTAATATTAGGATTCTCGCTACTTCAATTCTTGGTTCTTAATAAAACTGACAACTAAACAAAACGGCAACATTCAAAATATGTGATAATCGATTATCTCTCGTATTAGTTTAGTTGCCATTTCGCTTAAATAGAGGCAAATTGTAAATATACCGTATTGGTCCGAATATAGTAGGACCTCAAATATAATAAGACCCTAACATTTTGAGGTGATCTACACAAAAAATAAAAGGTCTCGAATAAAATACGACATGACATTAGGACAGTAAAAAGAGATAAAAACTTAACAACCTTGACACATAAAAAAAAAAAAGGAATAGCTATGTGAGACTGTCAGAATGCATGAATCGATTCTAAACAAACAATCGATATATAATATGTTGAGTAGGTATGGCCATTTTCCATAATATATTGATATATATATATAAATATATATATCATTAATTGATATATCACAACGTATATATAGAAAGCTATGATGTTCCTATAAAATTAAAATGGCTGCTCTCCTGTAATTATATTCTTTGTCACTTTTCAATTTTGAATGTTTATTTAACTCTTTGAATAAGACAAGTTTAATAAAAATAGAACATAGATTGGCGTGGTTAATAAAAAAATGAAGCAAAAAACTGTGATATTTATTTTAATTCCCTAGATTATTGATATATGGGTGCCAAAACTTCATCACTAATTTCTGATGAGCTAATGTGTGTAGGATCAGTTATGGTGGACGACTTAAAATTTTTGTTAAATGTGAGATGTGTCCTTTCCGTTATAAAATTTGCAATTTATTGTATTCATTTTAAGTTTATTTGAATTCTTGGTTGTGATTTTCAGTTTTGAAGAATTTTAGTGTGTTTAATAAATATCTATAAGATTGAGAGCTTAAAGTTTCAAACGACATGTGTTGTAATGATCAAGTCCAAGTTTCGAATTGAGGGGGTAGTAGAGTATCAGGCAAGTCAGATTTTCTATGCACTAATGATTGGAAAAATAATAAAAAAGGAAATATCCAAGAATCGGAATCGAGAATTTAAGTTGAACTTAAGAATCGAAATCGAGAAAAACGTGTATCATGGCATCTCTATTATTTTTTTTTAAACTGAAACATAGGCCTGTTTAAAAGCTACATATTATCGATATACCATCATGATGTAGTCCTACATTTTTCTAATTTTTGCCAAACAGTAAAAGTCAGATCTATTGTTTAATGATTTCGTCGAAATACACACTGATGATCCCCAATTATTATGGCATCAAACTCATAAAATTTCATAGCATGGTGGCAATAGTGAGATACTTCTATAACTATTAAGCTTTGTTTTATCTACCTTTTAGGAAATTGTACCTTCCTTCTATTCTTGTGGTAATTAATTCCATATGGAATATTAGAGTTATGAATTTCTATTACTAATATTTCACCACCTCCATTTAACAACTCTGCTGGAATTGAATCTATACCTGGAGCTTTATGATTCTTTAACTTCTTAATGGCTTCTCAGACTTCACTAGGCTCTGGGACTAGTGGTCCAGCAGTATGGATTTCAATAACCTCACCCAATTATGATACTTCATGAACATTCAAAATGTTCCATCTACTCAAAACATCATTCATGTCTCCCATCAGATTACCATACTCGTCTATCACTAAAATTGTTGTAGCCCGATAACTCTTTACCATACTCGTTAATACCTAAATAAAGTCTTCAAATATTCTTATTTTTGATATTTTGTTCTAACTCTCTAACTTAACCTTTTAAATGTGCTATCTTTTTGTTTTTAAATATGACATTGGCCTTTCTTTCTGCATTACTAAATATGTTTAAGATCAATTCACTAGGACTTTCTAAGCAATGTAATTTTGCTTTCCTTCTTTCCTCTATTAATTTTGAACATTCATTGTTAAACCATGGCTGCTTCCTACTTGCATGGACCCACACTACTCTATGCTGCATTTATAATATTATTCCTGAAAATTTACCATTATTTCTCTGGACTCATATATTCCTTAATATACTTTGACCACTATAGGGCAGCAAACCTCCTTAGAATTTAATTTTGATATCATCTATCCCTACACTCATCCTTTGTCTGTTTTTCTACATCATATATTTCAAACCCGCCTGATTTCCCTTTTTTGTTACTGACAGATGTTGCTACTACCAAGTGCTTTCTCACAAAGTATATTATAGTTTGAAACAAAAATTTTCAAAAAAATTTATTATCGGCTAACTACCTTTAAATTATTTTTTCTTCAAAAACCACATACAGTACTATTTATTATATAAGACACTTCCAAGAAACACATTTTGTACCAAATCATGAGTAATAGTTAAGATATACTTATTACTGTGATGTGGTAGGAATGAAGAGAATACAAACCTTCATTGTGTGGAAGGAGAGTGGGAAACCATTTAGGAAACACCACCCTCAATACACCCAACCGAGATTCAAACCCTGATCTCCCAATACAGCAGTCTTGTCCATTGCAACCTTTCAACCACAAAAGCAACTCCTTAGTATTATATTATTTCTTTAGTGACTGTTTTGATATATTTCAATGTAATTTTATAAGCAGTATAATACTTGGAGAGCATTGAAATGAGATGCTGAAGAACACTTGAGAAGATCAGTTAGAGAGACATCACAAGGTGTAAATGAAGAAGTCCTAAGAAGAATGGGTGAGGAGCGAACCATTTTAGATTTGGATATGTGATTCTTCAGTACAAAGAAAACTGGATCAGGCACATACTTAGGAGGAACTGTCTTCTTTCTGCATAGAAGGAAAGATTGATGAATGAGGGAAAGAGGAGCTTATGAAGGAGGAAGATTCAAATATTGGATTACTTGAAGGAAAGAAGAAAATTCTGGGAGCTGAAGAAGGCAGAGGACAGGGAGAATTGGCGGTCTAAGTTCACTTACAAAAGGAATGGACATGTCATAAGACAGAACAAATAATGATAATGATAATACTGACACCTTAGCTCAGTCAGTAGCATGTCTGTCTAGTGAGCTAAGGGTCCAGGGTTAAAATTCCCGACATGGCAAAAGAAATAATGTATCATTGGTAAAATGTGGGCTTAGCCTTTCTCAGTGATGACTGAGGACTGGATGTTGTGTCTGTCCTAGTCTTAAGTTAGATTATTATCAGGCATATGAAGCTACCAAAAGCCTAACAAGCCACTAGGGGGAAATATACGGCTGGAATAAACAAAAACTGACTCAGGCCACAGGCTGGATGGAAAAAGTAATGGATGTAAAAGTAAATGATAATGATTATGATAGTGATGATGATAATAACAATAATACTTTAGAATTTTACTAAACTGACCCGACCACAGGCTGTAAATAGTTGTTGATAATTATGATGATGACTTTAACAATAATAATAATAATAATAACTGCTTCAGTGGCCGCATCATCTAATGCGCTACTCTCGAAGTAGATTAGATTGCCTATGACAGGGAAATCAAAGTTTGAATCTCGGTCAGGTGAAGTGAGGGTGGTTTTCCCAATATAGTTTTAAATTATCCCTTCACACAAATTTGGGTATTCTTCCTATAAATATAGCCTTCCTAATTCCTAAAACAGTTAGTGTAATTAATACATAAGCGTATAGCCCAAACGAGTAGTAAGACGTCGTGTTATGTCAATAATAATTTTGTAGTAAATGTAAGTTGTCGATATTAAAATTGGTTCCTAGTTATTTTTTGAACAAATTAAACATGAAAATGAAGCTCATATGTTGAAGCCCATTGACAGGTATACACCAAAAGAACGGTCCAGAACCAATTTAGAGCTAAATCCAAACGTTCAAAAGTTTGCTTTTCTGGTTCAGTTCCTCTAAAAACATGGAAGGTGTACATGATCTCAATGGCGTACACATGGAGAATGGTTTGGAACCGACTCCAAGTTCTCTCTAAGCTCCGAACCCTTTCATGTTACCGCACCCAGAACACATGCAGAGTCACAAGCTGGCTTAAAGCCACTAGATCATAACCAAGTACATACCAAAGAGTTTCAAAACAACCCGTGAACTGTCTCTGAGCTGGTTCTGAACCTATTTGTAACTTTGGTGTGAATGCAGCTTAAGGTTAATTGCTCACTTCTGCTTGTGCCAGTTCATTATCATGGTGTGGGAACTTGAGGTCAACACCACCAGTGTGGATATCCATGGAACTACCACACACTGCAGAGGCCATCACAGAACACTCTATATGCCATCCTGGTCGTCCTTTCCCCCAGGGCGAGTTCCACCAAGGTTCACCTTTCTTAGACCTCTTCCACAAGGCAAAGTCGTTGGGAGAGCGTTTCTCACTCAGCCTATCCTCAGAGACACACAGGTCTCCTACAATAATCATTCAAAAATATATAAAAATTAGGGGTGACCTCTCGACATTGAAATACATATTGTGTTGGTTAAATTTACTTCAAAATAAAATGTTACCGTTTAAAAAAATATGCAGGTTTAATTAGATCTTAGGGACCAAAAGTTATATTAGAATAAAAAAACAAAAGAACTAAACTATATTAATAGACTACGATTATAGAATTCAATGTAAACTACTATTTGTGATGAAGATATTAAGATTTTTTTTTTTGTGTGAAATATAACACTTTTATTGAATATATCTGTAAAGATTAGTTAAAGTGGATATTGTCAATTTAACATATAAGATTAGATATAACATAAGATTAAAAAGTAAAAACCCATTAAAATGTGAGTCAGATCACACTACATTGAACAAGTGAACTTATAACACAATAAAATTAAATAACTTAACTAAACCATATATATAGATTATCCATGACTAGGATGACATTAATTTGTAGTCATACAATTGAAGAAGTAATTAGAAAATTGATTGAGTTGTAAAATTGACAAAATGTTGAATAAATAAAAATTAAAAATTATTGAATTCTATACTTTTATCTGAGTCCCATGCTCCTTTTGCAGGTTTCGTAGAGAACACCCTTATTTTGTATTGTATGTTACATGTTTCGACACTCTATGGCGCCATCATCAGACATTATATACTGTCTGAATGAGTTGCTCTAGTTGATACCAGAATCCAAAAGACCTGAAATTTAAATTAGCAGCTTGTGTGCATGAACGTGTGCACCTATAAGCCATAATTTTACAATTTTCACTTTTTTTTTTAAATAATTAAAAACCAGTTTGGAATCAATACAATTAAGAGTGTTTTTTTCTGGTGTGTTTGGAGAGCTTCTGTTAGTTCTGTAATAAATATACACACAGTGACAAAATTAAGATTGAAAAGACTTTATCGATCAGTTTAAGTGGTGTGCCATTTCAAATATTTCTAGATCTACATGTATAAGTAAAAGGTTATAAAAACCAAATGGTTCAGTTTAAAGACAGTATGGGAAATTTACTTTTGTAAGATGATGTTAGGTCTCAGTAATATATTACTTGAAAGCTTAGAATTAACTGACCGTAATATTTCAAGATAATTTTATGAATAATATTTTATAGTGCTGTCAGTTGCCAATTTTTATCTATCTAAACAAATTTTTAAATCATATGATTATTTAACTGACAGATTTAATAAATCTAACAAAAAAAAAAGGGAAAAAAAAGAAGAGAGGATGGTGCAAAAACACCCCAAGTGCACTTGATTGTGATTCTACCACTGACTTTACAGTTCCGTCAAGAAGATTACTACTCCTATGTTGGCCTTGCCAGTTGTGAAATCTTTGAAAATTTTAATCAAATAAAACTTTATTTTATATAAGAATATGATAACAAAAGGCTTAGTTTCAATTTCATAATAATAAGGTTTACAAGTACTTATATTTAACAAAATGTATCTATTTGTAGTTTGAAATGTTTCTACTAAGGGGTTAACTCTAGTCTAATACAAATTTTGTACTTTCGAAAACATTACATTCTTAAGTGTATGAAAGAAAAACAATTTTTCCAAATAAATATCATCCATTGTCATCAAGTGGTGGATGCAAAATTTTGAAGTGTGTGTTAGGTGGGGAATGAGTGTGTTGCTCTAGAATTCAGTTAAAGGGATTTTTAATGGATAAAGGAAAGGAGGTGGGCTGAAGCTTACTGACCAATCAAAGAATAACCTTTTTATAACTTGAAGATAGTCCACCACACTATCCCATGAATTCCCAATAAAGATAGTTCCCTCCCATGAAATTTATAAGCCTAACATTTTCTAGGTGTGTGCGAAGCTTTGAAACTTCAAATTGGCTTTTAAACAAACATCAGCTTCGACTTCGTTTCAAAACCAATTCCGGCTTTATCAATAAAAATATTGACAGCTAAAATACTCCATTTATGTTCACATTTAGCCATTCTGAGCTGTTTCATACATTACAAATTAATATTCTTATGGAAAAAAAATCTGAAGTATTGAATTTAATGTTATGATAATAACTCGATTTGTTAGATTAACACAAAATATTACAAAAATTTACAATAAAACACTTTCAAATTAATTTTAGTGTGTAAAGAAATATAAATAACCACAATATACTATTTTTTCAAACTTAAAACAACTAAAAGAAAATATTTGAACTTCAATTCAGCTTCAAGAATATTTCTTATATTCGATTTGAGTTCGCTTCGAATTGAAAAAATGGACTTCACACACCCCTACTGTTTTTGATCATCTGATATTTTCTTTGCTCGCCCTTTACCCACTTCTATTTTCTCTGAATATTCCCAAACTATGGTAAGGGTCCCTTCGCTACTGTGATGATTAATTTAAAAGATAGGAAAATCTAGGTTGTGACTGAAACAGTCAATCTAAAATTTACAGTACATTGAAGAGAAATACATAATATCTTGTGCAAATATCCTTTTTTTGACTTTTTGGTGCACATGTAGCAAGCACCTTGGCTAAACCCAGCCCAAAAAAGTATATTTTTGGTAAAACCAACAATAATGAATTAAACAATATCACATTTCCTGCATCATGCATTTGAGAAAGAAGCCGATGCAACAAATGTAGCTCAATTATTACTAGTACTTCTAAGATTATCTTATTTTGTAGATAATTTGCTAATCAAATAATATGGCAGCTTTCAATGAAAAAACTAGTGCAAATAGATGATGAAATTAAGTGAATCACAGATGTGTTTAAACAAGTGGTAAAATATCAGTTCTATATTTCATAAAAATCCAGATTATTTTCTTTGAAATATTGTAAGGATATAATTGCAGTAACTCTCATTTCTCAAAGATTTAATAACTTTACTTATTTATTTTAGATATTAAACGTGTACTTTCTGAAATGACTGATCAGCACATGATAATTTTCTATGAGCAAAAGGGACCTAACAATTTTGCCGGGAAAGGTATTTTTTGCATACCTTCCAGGGTTCTTTTAGATGCCAGTCGACATGGGACCAGTGGCTTTACTTGCCTTTTGAGGGAAGTTGGGCTACAGTTTTCTTAGCTAAAGAAAAATGTGTTGAACCACAATGGGTTTGAAACCACAAACATCGGATCCTGAAGCGAGCACTTTACCCCAAGACCACCAAGGCCGACTAAGATTTGATAACAAGTTCCCAAAAGTTTGCAATATAAACTTAATCCGTTTTCATTATAGTACCTAACTTAAAATTATCAGTCTCAAGAGTATTATTTACTATAGTTTGAATTGAAAAATATCAGATGCTTTCAGATGTCGTGCAATCTTGAAAATTGATAGACAACCACACCACCTACACAAAAATATTAAAACCAAGTGAATTTTTTTTTTAATAAGTTACTTTGGCATGTCATTTACTAGGAGTGTGCAAAGGCCACTCTTCAAATGTGAAGTGAATCTTGAAACTTGCGAAGAAAAGTCTAAGTCGAAACAACCTAGGATTCTTGTTGTTACATAACCCTACTTTTGATTTTTAAATTAATTATTTTTCTAGATCTTTTCAGTAACGAGGAACAGGAATTAATATTTAGCACCGCATCTTACTACCTGTTCGGGTTATACTCTTTTAAGTACTAATTACGCTAATGGATTAGGAATTGGGAAGGTTGAATTAAAGGAAGTGAACCCGCATTTTCGTGGAGGAAGAGTGGAAAACCATTTAGGAAAAACCACCCCCAGTTCACCCGACCGAGATTCGAACCTCGATCTCCCCATCCTCAGCAGTTGAGCTCAACACGACAAGCGCATTAGCCAACTACGCCACCGAGGCGGGTGCCAAGGAGCAGGAAAATTTCCTTATTACATAAGGACTATATTAATAATTAATGCACACAGGCTTACTGATAAGCTTAGTAAATTATCAATAAAGGTTTAATTTCTACTTACATCATGGAGTTTATTATATTATTGCACTTTCTCTGCTTCATACCACTGACCATCAGTGGCATCCGTCAATGGACAAGTAGGACTAGGCTAGTCCCCAGACATTTTTAGTTTATCTATTTAGAGTTAAATTTCCACAGGAAATAAAAGCATAAAATCAAATCTGAGTCTCAATTTGTATCACAATACTCAATGATATTCTCACTATTTGTGCGCTGCCCCCCCCTTTCCCTTCTTCTACAATGACAACACACTAACATCAGAAGCACTGTCACAATACTCAATGATATTCTCCCGCTATTTGCGCGGCCTCCTTCCCCTCTCCTAACTAGCATCGGAAGCGCTCAAGTTTTATCAGCTCCTTGGGGAGAGGACCTTTGAAGCCATCCTAGTCCGTCTGTATAATAAGATATATCCTATCGCTTGGCATTCTATCACAAGTTAATGTAATTTTTGTTTGCTTCTCATAAGTGGTAGTGTTGTGGTTGTTAAGCTCATGTAATTGTTCCCATTAATGAAAGAGATCTTGTGATGTGATAAAGTGTTCGATTGTCAAACTAGTTTGACAGTGTTTGAAAGTGTGAAATATGGAGGGGGACTCGGATTTGGAAACTGTTCTCTCACAACAAAGCTTGGGGAAGGGACCTGAGACCAGTAGCAGGGTTATTGAAGGTAGTTCAGTGAGATGTAGCAGTGCCAATCACCTTTCACAATAGTGTGTTCTCGACTGATTATTCGCAGATTCGTTTTGAGCCCTCACTTTTGAAGAAAAGCAGCAAGTAATAATGGAAGCTAGAGCAACTCCAGATATTTCTGCTAAAATAAAAATGAAAGCCAATACATGTCATTTCAAAACAGAATATTATACTTCTTCAAAATGGTTAACTGCATGCAAATCAAGAAACTGGCTGTATTATTGGCCTTGTGTGTTGTTCGAAACAAATCAGGAAGTGTGGGATAATAACGGCTTTTGTAATATCAGCAGTTTTCACAAAGCTAATATGTGCCATGAAAAGACTCGCTCACACAACAAAATATAACTTTCAGGAAATCCAGAATAGATTTTTAACTCAGTGAGCAAAAAAAGGTTAAAAGTTTTAAAACATAATGCAGAGGTAGATTCAAACCGGGAACTAATGAAACGATTGATTGACGTGTGCTGTTTTTTGGCTAAACAAGAGCTGCCATTCAGAGAAGATTCCCTTAACTAGGGAAACTACATTGAACTAATGCAGTTACTTTCTAAATAGGATAGTTAATTGGATTTTCATCTCAAGAGTAGGGGGGGCGTTTAAAGAACCCCCCAACAAAATTCAAAACGATATCAATGAATGTGTTGGTGATGTAATTTTGGATAAGATTAAGTCGGAAATAAATTACACATTTTTTCTAGCAATAATGTTGGAAGAAACAATGGATATTGCAAAGCTCTCTCGACTTTCAACAGTCCTTTAATATGTGAAAGACTGCAATATTAATGAAAGATTTATTAGTTTTTCAGATGTCAGCAATGATCGCACAACAATTGTTTTAAGTGAGCATCTTTTTTGAATCCTCTCTTGTTTCAATTGTGAGCAAAAACTTGTAGCACACACATATGCTACATATTCTGGACATTTAAATGGTGTACAAACGCTTATGAAAAAGAGGTGCCCAGGTGCAATTATCATCCAATGTTATGCTCACAAACTCATTCTAGTTCTTTCTCAATCTGTGAATCATATAACAAAATGCAAGAATTTTTTTTTCAAGACATTGAGTGGCATTTCAAATTTATTTTCCCATTCATTGAAAGGCATTAACGTTCTTAAACAATCTGAGGTAAAGAAGCGGTTTCCAACAGTTGCCACTACAAGATGGAATTACAATTCCATTATAGTGAACACGGTAAATGAAAATAAAACAGAGATCATAGAGTTTTTGGAGAATATTGCTGAAAATCCAAATAGTTGGGATACTGATGCTTTCATGATTGCTAAAGGGTATGCGTCATCATTGAGAGATTTAGATTTTGCCTTTCTGCGTAAGGTTTTCAGCCACACTTTTTCTCTCACCAACACATTAGTCAAAATTCTTCAAACCAAAACTTTTAATGTGAAATACTGCATTGATAAAGTAAAAGAGACGATTTCTCACCTCAAAGATGCTAGAAACGACTTTGAAGAGAAGTATATAAAATTAGAAGATGATGACAACGTGGAAGCTCCTAAGAAGAGACGTAGAGAAGATGACTAATTGAATCCCAGAAACAAATATGTGTGTCTCTATAATTAAATAACTGACACCATAGTTGGGCAAATGGAGCTGAGGTTTCAAGATTTTAATGAGCTGCTAGATTAAAACAAATTTCAGAGCTTCAAATTTCGATTTCCTGACAGTTTATTTTTGTCTCTTGAGATAAGCTATGGTAATCTTTCCAATTTTGGCAATTTTCGGAGTGAATCAGTGTCGGTTTATGGACTATCAAACTTTTCAGACAAGACTGTGACTGAAATTATGACATTTCTGGAAGAAACAGACTTAGCAAAAGAAGCTTTCCATTAACATATAAATTATAATGTTTGGTATCAACATTACCAGTGAGCACATCCAGCGCGTTCTTTCTTTTGTTTGAAACAAATTAAGACGACTGTGTGTAACACCCAGTGTGAGAATAGGCTCTTCACATCTTCCCTGTTGTCAGTTGAAAGTTGCTAGATGAAATGCAGAGTAAAAAATCCTTCTATGACACTGTTATCGACAAATTCATTCAAAAAGGTGACAGAAGGATTGAACTAATATACAAATAAAGGTAAGATCCTACTATTAATTTTTTATTTAGTTGTTTACTTTTATGCATGTTTTTGTTTAATTTAAATCTTTATTTATGTATTTGTTTGTTTATTACATGTCTAAATATTGTGAATCAGTTGAAGGGAGCTAAATTGTTTAACCTATGATATGTAAAAGTATATATGCTAAGTTATATATTGTACATTATTTGGAGAGTATTCCTCTCTAGCCCCATAATGAAAGGTGTCTTTGAATCTTGTCCTCTTTGAGAAAAGTCATCACACGCCACTGCCGACCATGGTGTTATTTCTTTAAAGGTATTTTTCTTTTTTTTACAAAATTATGTTGGTAATAGTGAGTATAAAATATTAATATTTACTTACCCCCTTTTGATCTATGTTCATGTTGTGGTAGTTAAATTACTAGTCAGTGTTAAAATTCTGTTTAGTAATGGTTAAAATTATCAAATATTGAAAACTGTAATATTTAGTAAGATAAAATTAAATCGTTTGATAATTTATCGAAGTTTTATCCTTCCTTTGTAATTTTTCGAATATGTGAAGGTCATTGTAGATGTCAAAGTCTGAGTCAAAGGAGATTTGAACTTCGACTTTGACTTTTCGAAATTTCGCACACCATTATTATTTACCCCTATGTTAATGTAGTGAAATCAGAAGGTATCTGAAATAAAATAGATCTTGTTTATAATGGAAAATAAATATGATATGTTAATAATTTATGCCTTAATTGTGGGTAAATAAAGAGTTAAAGAACAAATTTAAATGTTCTACGACATTGTGAAACGTCAATTTTATCCATAGTATTGCCATTTAAGAGGAAGGTATTTTTAAGGAAACCATGTGTACGCAACCCCTAGTCAGGTAGAAGCTAGATTTTACCGCAAGCCCTACTATTTATAGAATGGATGGGAAAGGGGGGGTGGTGGTGGTAAGGAGATGGCTGACTCTAGGGTGTTTACTGTGTTTTATTGAAATATAGTATTTCGAGAGATTAATTAGAATTCTTGAGTTGATTGTGAAAGAAGACGGTTAAGGCTGCGGTCCTAGCCTCAAGGGTGTGGTGACGCTTCCTTTACGTGTAATTGTCCACAAAAATTGATTGGTTTGATAAAAAAAGAAGGAATAATCTAAAGTGGGTAAGAAATTTATAACTAGTTTGTTAACTCTGAAGAGAACCTTTTAGATTTAAAATATGTGTCACAACGATATTTTAACTTATCTACGAAGGTGATCCCAAAATTAAGGTCTCTGAGGGACTGGGGGCATAACGAAACTGTTTTGGCGGCTGTTGAATATCTGTTGTGATTGGGAGTTCCCCCACCCCTACCCGAGCATGCTCGCACCTCTCCGTGATGCTCAGTCTGGTCCTGGCAGCCATTGAGAATAAAGCTCCCGTTGAACTTTGCTGCCAAGTGCAAAATTTGCGCTGTTATTTGGTTTTTGAATGCAAAAGGCATTACTGGCGAGTCATGCATGGACATCAAAAATGTTTGCAAATGGTGCAGGGAGTTTATAGCCGGTCGTAATGAAATTCATGATAAGCAAAGGAGTGGGAGACTGTCAATTTCTGACAAGACAGTTGAGAAGATCGAGGAAAGTCTGTGTGAAGATCGACATATCACTCTGGATGATCTTTGCGTTTTGGTCCCTGAGGTGTCCCGAAGCACCATACACAGGATCTTAACAGAAAAGTTGCAATATCAGAAGGTTTGCGCTCGATGGGTTCCACGAATGCTGACAGGAGATCACAAGCAGCAACGTGTTGATTCTTCCTGCGAGTTTCTTCGCCGCTATGCAAACAATGAAGACTTTTTGGACTCTATTGTCACAGGAGATGAAACCTGGGCATTTCACTTCCCCCCAGAGACAAAACAACAACCGCGGGAGTGGCGGAATTCCTCTTCTCCAAAGCCAATTTTTTTTAAACAAACACAGTCTGCTGATAAAGTCATGACAACCGTCTTTTGGGATCGAAAGTGAGTATTGTTGGTCGACTTTATGCCTGCTGGGACCACAATAAACACTGATCGGTATTATGAAACTCCGAAAAAACTCAGACGGGCAATTCAGAACCGGAGAAGAGGAATGTGTTGAGCAAGGGCATAAGCATTCTCCATGACAATGCTCGCCCACACATCAGCCGTCAAACTGCAGAGCTTCTGAAAAAGTTTGGATCGGACATCGTACAACACCCACCCTATAGTCCAGACTTGGCATCCAGCGACTATCACCTGTTCCTTAAGTTGAAAGAACATTTGGCAGGACAGCGATTCAGCTCTGACGACAAGGTGATAGAAGAGGTTCAACGATTCCTCAAGGACATGGCGGTGAGCTGGCATGACATGGGAATGCAAAAGCTGCCCCAGCGTCTACAAATATGCATCGACCAAAATGGAGATTATGTAGAAAAATAGGTAATTGTTCAAACTTTAAAAAAATGTAAAGACTATTGCAAATATGTTTTTTTTTGAATTAACAAAAAATAAGAGACCTTACTTTTGGGATCACCCTTGTACCAAAAATTATCTTTATCTTACCTTCCCCATCTTGCAATGATTTAGCATCCCCATATGCTTCAGGAACCAGCTTGGCATAATGATGTCCTTCTCGACTGTCAAAATTATTGACATCAAAATACACTGAACCATTGGATTCATACGCTAGACCTTGTACAATTATCTTCTCTATATATGTGATAATTTCTGGGATGTATTCGCTGACTCGTGTTAGGACATTAGGGCGAAGCACCTGTTCACAAATACAAACAATGATTAACATTGCAATATAGACATAGATATTTAATTTATGATTTTAATATGCAATTTGGTTTGTGTGGTGAGTTAATACAGTATTTGTTTCTATTTTTTATCTTGTACATTTGGAAAAATTTAAATTTATGTCACAAAAATGTGAAGTGTTATTTAAAAGTATTTTTAAGGAGAACCTCTTTTCGCTTTTTGAGATATTTTTTCTATACATATTTGGAAGAAGTTACAGGAAATGTGGGGAAAAAGAAGCCATATAAATAACAGCGATTACCTCTTTATTAAGTGACAGCAATGTAAAGTGTGAACTGTTATTAACATTGTAAAATACATATTGTATTTTTTCCCTTTTATATGTTTTCATCCATCTTTCCTTTATCTTATTTTAAAAGTAAATATTGTTATATTTGAAACAAGGTACAGGAAGGATGGATATAAACATATAAAAGGGGATGAACATATTACTTTTACAATGAAAACTAGAATACAGTTCACACTTAACATTGCTACCATTGGGTGATGGTGAAATTTGTCTTAATGTAACAATTGTTCTCTGAACACCATAGCTTCTGAGATTTTATTATTGAAGGTTTTTTTTAGGTACTTAACATATACCAGGTATTGTTAGCACCCAATAATGCACTTATAATGAACTCCAAATAACTCATACCTAACCTACTTTGGAATTTCCTAAGGAATCAAACAAAAAAGTATCCCAAGGGTGGTTGGAGAGTATTTTAAGGCATACTGCCATTGTGATCTTGCTCACTAATAAAGTCAATTCAGTTTTTTAAAACATATAAAAAATATTTTTACTAAACTGTGGGTTAAGAATACTCTGCTAACTCCCTACATTGTATTTATCCCCTTTTTGTTTATCATTTAATTACATTGAAACCTCATCATGGTTAAAATGATGTTACATTAAGTGCATCCATGTCCTTGTGGAATTCTGCCTCCCAATATCGTGGCAGCTCAGCGAAGATTGAGTTGTCAGTGATGGAATCCCCCTTCTCCTGGTCCAGCCACTCTGACAACGGGTCTCGGGACTCAGTCAACAGGATCTAGATAACATTTAACTGAATACTAACAACTTCAAAAATATTATTATTTTACAGTCCAATCAACTCCCCATTCAAAAAAATTGTTTTGGAATTTTATTGTAAAAGTTGGCAGCATTAATGGCAGGTATTTATCTTAAAAGCATTGTTAAAGCAGAAATGTTTCTGCAATATAGTTGAAAATTTGTTGTACATGTTTATTATTGATAAGTAAATAACCTAAGTATATTGATAGTTTTATCACACTCCACAATAATTGCCTTTTATCAAACAAGATCCACATATATTTATACATAGTTTGGAAAATGTGAAATAAACAGTGGATAAAAGTTGGTATTTATTGAATTTTGAAAATACAACCCATTTTATTGGGATACATAATTATGCACTGTAACATTTTTAAAAATGTCAAGTTTATTCACATATTTAACGTCAAAATAGCAGCAGACTATTCAATGTTAAGATAACATAGGATAATTTAATTTTAATTCTAGAACCACACAACAACCATACCCTCGAAAGTTAAATGTCTGTTTAAAGAAAGGGAATAAATATGATTTGGACTTTTAAGCCATTAAGTAAATTGTTGGACTAACTATATTAAGAGATAACATTTTAATACAATGTAGGCCCTATCAGTGTTTCTCAAAGTGGTGGTATGCAGACCGGCGATGGTTCACAAGCTACCTCAGTGAACTACCAGGAAAGAAAGAAATATGTTTTCATAGCATAACATTGATTTGACATAGCACCACAGCTGTTCATATCAAATAAATAAATAAAGTATTCTTTCTTTTTAACTGAATGTAATAAATATATTTTTTTAATATTCCCAATATACTTAATATAGTATTTTCAATTATTTTTGGACAAGGTATGCTCATTTCCTGTGAGATCACCTAATTGCCATGAGCCCCTATCTCAAATTGTCTTCTGTCCCCCCTCTGTAGGTATATACAATTAAGAGATAAAATATTTTTTTTCACATTTTTTTGTGCATAAATGACTGAATGACACAATTTTGAAAACAATGGGTTTCTTTTTAGGAGTGACTTCGATTTATTTTGTGATCACTTTAAATATGCATAGCTTCATTATTTATTCAGAAATTTTGTTCATTTTGGCATCAAACTAAAGCTTATGTTTAATACTTAGTTACACAATTCTAATAAAATGAATTTTTGCCTAATGGCTTGGAAATGTATAATAAGACTGTAGAAACACTGTACAATAATGTAAGGTGATAGTGAAGGAAGCCAACCTGAAAGAATAGTTAGGATATGCCTAAATAGGAACCAACACACTCCTCTCTTCAGTTCTTCTTACACTTTTAACACTACCAACTTCTTCACACTGTTTAACAAGTTTTTTTCTAAGAAAGTTTATGCTATTCTTGTATTGTATTTAAGATGTTAGTTAAGTGTGGTTAGGAGGCCATAATTAACCCAACATTTGAGGAAAAGATAGAAATAAAAATAAAACCAAATTATAATATTCTGGATCACATTTGTCTGAGGCAGAGGTCATCAACCTTTTTGTACCTTAGAGTACATTCAAAATTAACAGTAGTGCGGCGGGCACCAATTACTTTTTCAAGGCAAATTTACTAACTCCCGCCAGGCTCAGAGGTCAGCCTCAACGCTATACACACGACCGATAAACTGCCATGTTAAGTTTCCAACAGTGATTGTGACATTACATGTGGTTGTGGGTAATACTCAAGGCCAACAAAGCTGGGTAGACTTATGTCAAGATATTTACAAAGTAAATAGGAAGTATTAGGATGGTATTAGTGAGTGTAAAGAGAATGATGGAAGGGGGGGNNNNGGGGGGGGTTGAGTTTTGTGATTAGGAAAAAGTAAAACCATTCAGCTTGGAACTACAGTGGTTCCGAGTAAAAGTACACTTTGTAAATTAGCCGGAAAAGAAAAGAGGAATAAAAGGGAGGGATCGGAAAGACAGGGTTTTCAATCACCAACTTCTTGAGAACAGTATATCTTGAGATAAGCACAAACTTGATTTTTGTCAGAAAATTGACAGATTAAAATTATTAGTCAAGAACTTTTCAGCTGTGGTCACAAAATTGGAGGGTAGATGCAAAAGACCATGGCGCCCGCGATCATAGGGTTGGGGACCCCTGGTCTAAGGATTATGAATTGTGTTTTAAAGTACTTACGTTTTAATTGGACACAAAAATAAACAAAATTTCTGAATAAATAATAAAGTTATGCATATGTTAGCTTTAGCTGGTGTATACTTTCAGGTGAAAAAAACAAAATTAAAATCTGAGATGTTAAAGTGCAGATATATTCACAAATTAGGCGACCTCACTTGGAATAGGTCAAACCTATTACAATCCCTGGTGCAGTGGGGAGAAATGCTGGTCTGCCACATTTGACAGTTTGAGACGTACCGCACTATAGGCCAGTTAGGATAAGTTGATCTATTTCTCAAGTGGTTGATTTTTTTGGCTTATGATTTGGTTTCTAAGAAATTTTACAAAATACATACCTTTTGTGCTTCTTTTGTCTTTGTATCATCATTAGATTTCACAGCGTCTTCCAGCTCCTCCACGGCAGATGTCATCCTAGCAAGTAACTTTTCTATCATGCACTTTTTGTCCAAGTCTATTGTAGTCTTGACAGTGACCATAAATAGGTCCAACACTTTTTTAGCATCACTTAAGTTCTTTTGAAGACTGTAGTTTTCTTGCACATACTTTTCATAAAGATGATTTTGCCTTGCCCTTTTGATTATTTTATCATCAATGTCAGTAATGTTCATAACGTATTGCACATCATAGCCAAAATAGTCTGACAAAACTCTACGAAGAATGTCAAATGATATGTAAGACCTGAGGCAAGAAATGGAACTATGTTAGAAACAAATGCTTATCCATAATATTTTACATTCTCATACACAGAATAATTGCTTAGCAGTTTAGTGACTTAGACCATCTAATCTAAAGAAACTAGAATGACCAGCATGATTATATTTAACATTAACCCCTGGAGTACTCAGTTAGAATTCAATCCTGGTCTTATGAATATGCATCGTTAGACTTTAGAGCAATTGTGTAGCAGGTTCTGCCAGTAACTCTTAAAAATAAATGGTTAGCTGTAAATTAATTGACTAAGACAACGTAGGCTGAGAGAATTGCAATGCCACATCTACAACATGAATGTTAACAAATAATATAACTTTCATTATCTTCAATGGATAAAGTTATTTTTTATCAGTTCTATGCATATATGTTGTCAGAAAAATTACCTTTGAAAATGACTTACAATTTAAGGGCACAAAGTGACAAAGAATACTGCAATCATGTTATGTTGCACTGGAAAATAACAACACTGTGATGGGAAATTTTTTATTTGGGTTATCATAACTTAGGACATCAACATTCTAAAAACTGCAAAAATAATGCCCTAACTATCAACTTAAAAAAAACATTTTTATGAAACCTTACAAAATTATTTATTTATCTGTTAAAACCTTCAAGAAAGAAGAGTCAGAACTATTAATTTTCAGTTAGAGCACTTCAAAAAAATCAAAATCAGAACTGAAAAACTTTTGGTCAGGCTCCATATATAGAGTATAGTTTATAAATAAGTTTGCTTAAGAGATTGTGTACAGATACACGTTCTTTCTAAATAAAAAAAAAACAACCTCTTGTTAGTGTTTTCAAGAAAACATCCCAAGAGCTCTAAACCCAGAGTGTCAATCATATGGCCTGCGAGAGCGTTTAAACTGGCTTGTGCCTAAATATTAAAGAAAAATAGGAATGTGGACCGCTGTTACATACTTTGTTTGTGCCTGTACTGTATTTTGGGTTAGGGATTGGATTTACCACTTTACTTTATTTATTGGAGCTCTTATCCCTCCTTAGCTTCATAAGACACCTCTCCTACAAACTCTCCCCTACAAATTCTTTCAGCCTCTCTCCACCCTCTGTTCTCACAACCATTCGTTCTGAGTTACGATCAATTTGTAATTGTGTTGTTTCGGTGATGAAAGAATACAATTTGAACTGCCACTACGGTACAAACCACTGTGATTCACAGGAGAAATATACTGGCCAAGCTAATGAGGACAAAATATACAAATTGAAAAGTGACGGTTGAAACAACAAACATTTTTTATGCAAGTGAATAAAGTAACAGAATATGCCAAAAATAGTGTGTGCATCGAAACCTTTCGATGAGGGGGAATATTTAAAAGACTGTCTGGTTACTGCTGCAGACCTGGTATGCTCTAATTAAAAATTTCAAAATTTCAAGCATTAGCCTTTCAAGAAATAGGCCTACCTTTACACATCAATGATACAGGTAATGTTAAAGAACAAATAACAAAGAGGACTGAGAGTTTTATTGCTTTTTCTATAGCCATCGACAAAAGTACTGATATAAAAGACGTGACATAGCTGGCTGTATTTCATCGTGGCATGATAAATTGATAAATTACTATCCTGGTATTTTGTTTTAAATGAAAAATATATGAATTTTGAACTAAGTTTATTATTGCTGCCTTTGTCATAACTATTTATTTTAGCAAATGTTTTTAATATTGTAAATTTACAATTAATTTTTTTTTCATTTGTCTTTTGCGTCCACATTAAAAGAAAATATGTCTGTAGAAATCAGTGTACAGTAAATCCTCTTATAACATTGTGCTATGTTCCTGAGAAACGCAACTTTATAGAAAACAACTTTATAAAAGTTATGTTTTCCCATAAGAATCAATGTTAAGTGTAGGAGTTAGATTCCAAGGCCCCCCAAAATACTTACAAATACATGTAGTATCATATCGTGGAAACAGCCCAGGACCGGAATACATTTAATTTCGGGATGTGGATGGGACTGACTCACCACTCATAATCTTATCCTCCTCATGTGTCACCATGGCAGCCACTGGTTGGAAGAATGCACGGATAGTTGGTTGCTTAGTGGCACATTTCTTTTCTTTGTAAATTTCCTAGTAACATGTAAGGCCCTCTATGACAGTCCTGTGAACTCTTGCGCTGCGTTCTACATCAGGGTCTTCGTCGGCCAACATCTGAAGTCCTTCTTGAATGCGGTGAAATGCAATAGCCATGCTCTTTGTAGTAAATGTGCATGAAGGCTTGTCCTCTTCGTTGTCAGATTCAGGGCTTCGATTTTGGGCCAGCTCTTGTAGCTCCTTGTTAGTGAGTTCCTCAATCTCGGTGTCCACCAGCTCTTCTATGTCCTCCATTTCCAGATTCTGGAAGACTGCTTCACGAGCAATGTTGAGGAGGTTTGTGTTTGCACTTGGCTCAATCTCTTCAAATCCTTTAAAATCTGTGACGCATTCAGGCCATAGATTTCGCCACACCGCGTTTAGGCATATATGGGAAACCTCTTGCCAAACCATGGATATGTTGTTGAAGGCGTTAAAGAGATTGTAGCTCCGCCAGTACTCCTTGATGCTGGTCCTGTCTTCACCATCTGTAGCTGTGATAAGTTGCTCAAACGTATGTCGCAAGTAGTATCGCTTGAAAGTAGCAATTACACCTTGGTCCATTGGTTGGATTAGAGCCGTTAGTATTGGGAGGGAGGAAAACAATCTTCACATGCTCATCCAAGTCAGGAATGTCATGAGGATGTGAGGGAGAATTATCAATGAGGATGAGAATTCTGAAATCTAAATTCTCCTTCGCACAGTACCTCTTCCACAAGTGTATTATGTAGACTTTCAACCACTCAAAGAACATGGCACTCAGTTATCCACACCTTTTTATTGGCTTTGTAAATAACGGGAAGGTGCTCCTTCATATTTCCTCTCAAAGCCTGTGGATTCTTTGATCTGGCAATCAGGAGTGGCTTCATCTTGTAGTCACCAGATGCATTCCCATCTAGCAACAGTGTTACACAATCTTTCGCAGCTTTAAAACCTGGTGCTGTCTTTTCTTCCTGTGAAATGTAAGTTCTGGCAGGCATACGTTTCCAAAACAGTTCGGTCTCATTAACATTGAAAACTTGATTTGGTGAGTATCGGCCGTCTTCAATGATATTTTGAAGTTTGACAACAAAGGCTTCCGCCAAAATGTTGTCAGAACTTACAGCTTCACCAGTCACTTTAATATTATAAAAATTGTACTGGTGCTTAAAACCATCGAACCACCCTCAGCTGGCACTGAAAGATTCTTCTTTAGAGCCTTCACCGTCCTTAGGCTTTAGCACGTCATGATATAAAGATTTAGCTTTACTTTGAACAATAGCTAAAGTAACTGGGGCGTACGTTGGTTTTGAGATTCAATCCACAGCGAACACATTTTCTCCATCCTTTCAATGCGTTCATTTCTTGTACGCCTGACCTTTGCCACACTGAGCCCTGAATAGTTTTCCACACTGCACTTAATTTTCATGGCATTTTCCCCTATAGTGCGAATAGTAGTTGCAGTTAGGCCCAAAGCTGCAGCAATGTCTACACCGCGCTGACCGGATTCGAGTCGCTGTATTCCGTCCATTTTAACAACCAGACTAATTGATTGTCTGTTTTTCTTTGCAATTAAAGTGTTATATAAATTACATGGATGTTTAGACGCCATTGCAAACAGATAACACCCCGCCCCCACCCCCTTTAGCTAAAATAAAAAAACAAGTAAACACACAATGCGTGGGAACTAAAAAATTAGGTATAAAAACAAAGAATGGTAAACAAGTCAAATGCGAACTTAAAATGTATTAAATATAAAAAACACAAAAGATAAACAAAAAAAATCAAATACTTGAACAAAACTGTTCATAGCTTGCACCATCTTAAGTGTTGCCAACTCAGTAATGCTGAAAGTCTCTAAATCTGGTGCAAAAAGTATCAAGTTTCAAGTAAAATATTCCAAATTTAAAATACTGTTCACAAACAAAATATATTTTTTCGCATAAAAATACCCATTTATATTATTACTACTACTAACGGCTTGTTGTATGGAAGTTGGAGGGAGGGGGGGATATAAATCTCTGATGTGACCTGCATGACTGATGACTCATAGGCCTATTAGGCCCACACAAACGGGAACAAGGCAGTTGACACTTGGCGCGTGTTCAGCTGAAAAACAACGTTGTATCCAATAGTGGACGTTATGTAAAAAAATTGTCACAGATTATTAACAATGTTGTAACCAAACAACGTTCTAATAGGCAACGTTATAGCAGGACTTACTGTACTTTAAGGATGAAATGGGTTCGAACGGGAGATGAGGGTGTGGGGTGGGAAGTAAACTTTTTAATTCTGTATAAACATTTAAAATGTATAAAATAAACAAAAACCCTGTGTGTGGTCCGCCGCAATGCCTCCTTAATGATGTAATATGGCCCTTAAACCTGTTTGAGTTTGACACCCCTGCTCTAAGTTGAGGATCTATGCATGGCCTCTTTGGTTCAAGTCAAATAGGCCTGCAATAGTGTGAATTTAAAATGGTCGATAATAAGTTCAAACATTTGTACATAACAAATAAATGAGCAGGAATAGATAAGTAAAAGACAAGTTGAAATGGATTTTTTAAATAGGTGAAACATTAATGATACCTTGCATGCCCCATATGTGAAGAATCATACACAGTTGGTCCACAACTGTACCATGTGACTCTATTTCCATCTTGCGGCACAAAATTCTCCTTTTGACGAGTAAGGCTATTGTAGAGCTTGAGTGCAGGCCTCTTTATTTGTTCTGGGGCCTCCCAATGTGGTTGTGTACGTTTTGCCATTCTATTTAGTAAAAAAAAGAAAAAAGCAAAGTTTAAAAACAAAAAATGATGCATATGAAATTAGAAAGAACAATAAATACATTCTAAAAAGGATATTAAATATATCGGGTGATGGATGAACTGTAACTCAAGAATCTAACAAAAAATTAGTATAAAACAGATGGCTAAATTCACAAACAATAGAAGTAGATAGATTAGAACTGATGCACGAAAGGAAGTTCAAAAAAAGATATCGACAACATTGGAGCACAATCATTTCATTTCTTGAAACAGATCTAACTAGTGTTTTCAAAATTTTGAATCACATGAAAAAATATATAAATAAATTTGTTAATATAACTTGCTGCTCTGATGAACAGTTACTATTATATTATTACAATGAACTGTGACATAATAGAACATATGATGACACTATTTCGACCATAAAGAGAATTTTAAAATGGCAACTCCCTAGGAGAAGATGAAATAAGCTCTGAGCGCTACTACTACAACACTCGAAATAGATTCAATATCAAACTCAAATTGTTGAACAATAAATATACACTCTACAAAAGAAATCTGCAACAAAATGGAAATGAAGTGTTATTATCCTAATCTATAGAAAGGAGACAAAAAACAAAAAACAGATAACAGCTATAATGGAATACTTGTTAAAATTTAGAAAAGGGTTGGGAGCCAACAACATGTAGAACAGTATGTTCACTCAAAAATAAGAATGTGCAGCTACAAAAGTGCATAGTTGAAACTAAGAATTGTTAAAACTTAGGATGGACGCCTGGCTTATGATTACATTCCTAATCTTGAGACAATGGCTTCTGTACTGACCATGTAAATTCCAGTTGGAAATGAATGGCCAGTTCATGACCCGGAGTTCATGCAGGGACAAAGTGGGTGACTAACAGGACAGTTGTGTCTGGTAATTCATCAGAGGATGTTGCTAAGCTTAAGACATCTGCATGCTCCAAAAGTAATGTAGAGTTAGGATAGTTTACAGATTGACACTTGACAGTTACTATGCATCAACTATCATTGTTTGTATATAATTGTATATGTTATATTCCATACCATTAAACTAGTTAGTCATAAAATAGTAAATATCTCTCGTATTATTTAAATGTGTGTGTCCCATCTTCTATGCACTGGCGACCGGTCATAACAAAAGTTTTAGCAGATTATTCAATGGAAAATTGAAAATATTCACAGGACAATTTATTCTTGAATGTCAGAATGGCTTTAGAAAGGGAAAATATGTTTAATATTGGCTACATTATTATAATATGCCATTATCAAATAATCACATCGGACTCAGAAGACATCCTCCAAAGGGGAAAATAGGCCACAGAATGGATAATATCTTGACATAAAACTAGAAATGTGTTCGAAACAAGCTTAATTATTGTAAATATATAAGTATTATTTTATTATTTTTATAAAACCAATTTGTATATTACATTTTTTTTAGCACTGCATCTTACTACCCATTGAATTCAGAGGATGTATACCCACATTTGTGTGGAGAAACCATTTAGGAAAAACACACTTGGTACACCCAACTAGGATCGAGCCGTGATCTACCTATCATCGGCAGGCCAGTTTATTGCCATAGTGATGCCTTAAACCAGTGGTCGGCAACATCCAGCACCCAAAACATTTCAGGAAAATTTACAGTATGTATACACACTTAAGTTAATTTTCCCTGGTTCACCGTGTGAAAGGATTCATTTAGACGCATGTATTTTGACCAAACATGCAAAAGACCTCTGCGCAGTAGGTATCCCAATATGACATGAGAAATGCATACATACCGGTATTGGTTTATTATGACAATGCGAGTGATCTTTGTGGAATTAAAAGTCAGATTAAATTTGTCATCGGTGTATATTAATTAATTAATACTGAGATCCAGTTCCGGCACAGATTTATCTGATTGCAAAACCCGTCCTTCACCTGCAAAAATCAATTTTGTGATGGCACAACTTTATAAAGTTTTTTTAGTTTTTGTATTGAATAGCACAACCATCAGTAAAGTAATTTACTTCCTTTACAATTTGACGATTAGTTTTCATGAACATGATTATTTCTTGTTGAATTCTATAGAACATTGCAACATCATAGTTGAGATAATCAGAAGTGAAACAATGACTTGATGCTGTGATGGAATCAGTGTCTGTTTTATAATAAATCGCGACAGCATGAACTGTGCACGCACCATCGGTCCAATGATATCCTTGTGCTTACTTTTGGATCACATAGGAATAATTTTCATTAAAGTCCATCAGGATAGTAACAGTTTCTGAAGTTATTGATTTCCTAAGTTCTTTCAAAGACTTTGATTGTGCTTTTTTTGTAGATAAGAATGAGGAATAGCTTTTGAATTTTGTCCACAAGTAAAACAACAAATTCTTCTGCAGTCAAAGTCATATTTTGAATTTCTGTTCTATCAACTGATAACCATTGATGATAATTAATTTCATTAACCAAATCATATTCTTCAAATTTTCCCTTTAACATAACTTGCAATTATAATACAGTTATACACAAAGTAAACGAATAAACTATAGGCCCTATTTAATTACTAAACTTATATATGAGAAAAATATAGAGTTGAAATTTTTTGCTTGATTTTTCTTTAAACTATACTGCCCACCAAAATATTGTTTACACCCATATAGCCCGCGATATAAAAAAAGGTTGCTGACCACGCTGCCTTAGACTATGCGGCAACGAAAGTGAGTTTGTACAGCTTCTGATGAGACTACCTGAAATAGACTGTCCCACATTTTGATTTAGGCTGGAAGCTATTTCAAAGGGGTTGGAGATATCTAGGTGACTAATATTTATTTTTAAGCATATTACTACACCAAACTAGCTTAACCTAGCCTTTCATTTGTGAATAAATAAAAATTTAAATGACTCAAATTGTTTTTAAAATATTTTTATGAGATTTAGAAGGAAATGAATAGAGCATTATAATAGAATTTATAAAACATGCATCAAAATAGCATGTTCGTGAAAAGAGTAACCTACGGTAGGCCTACTTTGGTGCAAGATATTAGAGCCCCCCACAATTTTGTGAAAAATATATTGGTGACGCCTTAAAGAATTGATTTTGTCAAATATAGGATAATCATGATATAATAATACAATATGTATGCTAGTGTGTATTAAAATACTTTTGGTGTCATGTAGTGTTAATCTTTTGAATATTTATGTTCTATAGCCTAGGCCAGTGTTTTTCAACCTTCTTGAATATGCGACCCCTTTGCAAGTAAAAAGATTCTGGCGACCCCCTGTAGGTAATAAAATTATATCAGTGATTTCAAATAATACGTATTTGGCGCTGTTGGGTGGGGAGTGCATGTGCAGGTTGGTCGAAGGTCAATGGTCAGTGGCCACATAGGAACAGTCGTTTGTCAGTTGTCAGAGTACACCAGCGTGTACAGTCGTAATGGAGAAGTTTCTAAAAAGATCTGCCCAGCCCTCCACGTCTAAAACAAGTGGCAGTAGCGGAAGCGAGTCAAAACCGAAAAAAAATAGACTTTATGACAACAATTATATTAAATATGAGTTTACTGTCATGAATAATAAACCTCAATGTGTAATTTGCAGTGAAGTATTATCATGTGAGAGTATGAAGCCATCAAAGCTTATGCGTCACCTCTCAATTAAACATAACAAGAAAGCTGATAATCTGTTACATTTCTTCAAACAGAAGCTGAAAACCTTTAACCATCAGCAAACTACTATGATTCAGGTAATAAACTAGTATTATTTGTTGTTTAAAAATATTATTATGTGAGGCCTTTCATAAGAAACATAGCAATCTCCAGTTTTTAAATTTATTAATTATTCAGGAAAATAAAAAAAATTTCATTCCAATAAATTCACAGACGTTTGTTGATAAGGTTTTTAGAAATACTTATTATCATTATCTATTCAAAACTCCATATAAATATAAAGATTAAGATTTTTCAATATTACCCAAAGAATTAATCTAACTTTAATATCCACCTCATTTTTCATTAAATACATCTACAATAATTAAAAATTCTAATACATATTCATATAATAGTAAAATTCATATTAAAGTTAAATTTTTTTAAATTTTATTTTAGATATCCAATGTCAATGAGAAAGAGATATTAGCTAACTACCGAGTCGCATACCGAGTCGCTAATGCTGGGAAGCCGCATACAATTGCCGAAAATCTTATTATGCCAGCAGCCCTGGATATGGTTGAGATTATGCTAGGTAAGCAGGAGGCAAACAAGCTAAAAAGCATACCACTTTCTTATAATACTATTGAACGTAGAATAAACGATATGGCCGGTGACATTCGAGAACAATCAGTCGAAAAATTCAAAGAAGAGCCTACATTTTTCTCTGCAGTTTGATGAGTTGACTGATGTTGCAGATTGTACGCAATTTGTGGTATTTGTGCACTTTGAAGCAGATGAGAGTATCAATGAAGACATTTTATTTTGCAAAGCACCTCCTGCGAACACTACTGGCCAGTATTTATACGGCATGTTTTTAGAAAACACTCGTGACTACGAGATTGATTGGACAAAATGTTGCTATTTGTAGCAATGGTGCTAAAGCTATGACTGGTAATCAAAGCGGGCCCCCGTTGCGAAATTAAAATCAATAATGCCAAATGTTTCATGGACACACTGCTTTTCTTCATCGGCAAGCTCTGGCAGCCAAGGTTTTCCCTTCTGATTTGAATGATGTACTGAAATAGGTTATCAAAGTTGTGAGCTCTATTAATGGTAAAGCTTTTCACACACAACTGTTTAGAATCATTTGTGAAGACATGGGTTCTCTACATAAAAGTCTCCTTAATCATACAGAGGTCAGATGGTCTATCAAAAGGAAATGTATCACCATGAGTTCTGGAAGTAAAAGCTGAATTGTTATTGTTATTACAAGATCATAAATCTGAATATGCAAATTACTTTTGTGACCCTGTTTGGCTATTAAAATTAGCATTTCTCACTGATCTTTATAAGCACCTAAATATTTTAAACAAGAGCATACAGAGCTTGCATGATTTGGAAAAAAAGATTATTAAGTTACTTTCCAGAACTGAACTCTGACAATGGGCATAGATGAATACAAAATCCTCTTTTTGGATATGTCAGTACAACTGGCTGATCTAACCACGAAGATAAAAGAAAATCTTATAGATGTAGCATCTGACGGCATGCTTAAAATTGAATTTAATTCGCAAAAGATTGACGTCTTCTGGATGAATGAGAAAAGAAGAATATCCAGAGCTGGCAAGGGAAGCTTTGAGATTATTAGTGCAATTCGCCACTTCCTACCTATGTAAACTAACTTCCTCTTCAATGGTGAACATACAAACTAAGAAGAGAAATAGACACCAATTAGAAAATAAACAGGCAGAGCCTTCTCACTGAAATTATTGTTGTATCTTTAAGGCAGTGTAGATTGTAGAATCTATATTTAAAAATAAACTTTTCTCTGAAATTGTTATATTTTTATTGTAGTGTAGGACCTACACTTGCTTTTTATTTTACCTGGCTTGCGACCGTGACTCCCTCATAAAGCCTTTGCGACCCCAAGTTTGAAAAACACTGGCCTAGGCTATATTCTATTGGAATTCTTCTGTGAATTAGCCTATGTGAGTTTTCTTTATTTAAATTATTTTACAATATTCATGTTATAAATAAAAATTTACTTTCGTGTATAAGTCCTAGATGCTCAAAAATATTAAATTTCTTGTAGCCTAATGATATGATAAATATATAAAAATTAAAGACTTCCGCGCTCAGTGTGTAGGCCCCTACTATTCCGGACGGCTAAAGTGTGTTCATCAAATAAACTCAATACTAATTTATATTTTAAACGTATATAACCGCGTGGCGTGGTTGGCTAAAGCGCTGGTTTTATGTTGAGCTAGACTACCAAAGACAGGAAGATTGAGGTTCGAATAACGCTTGGGTGAAATGGGGTTTTCCTAAATGGTTTTCCATCCTCCCTCCACGCAAATGCGGGTTCACTTCTTCTATACACAGCTTTCCCAATTCCTAGACCATTAGCGTAATTAGTACTTAAGTGTATAACCCGAAAAGGTAGTAAGACGCGGTGCCAAGTAATATTATTTAATGGCATAAATTTGGATGTAAATATGATTAAAAATAAAATAAAAATCAGCATTTATAAAGTTGTGAATATGACACGATACAAATATTACCTTTGGTGTTTTCTAAATGGGGCACAATCCAACCTCACAACCAACTCATTTAATATGCTTTTAAATAGGGTCTTAAATTTGATGAAACTTCCTTAAAAATTATATGACGGTGTGCGATTTGGAACTAAAATCTATTCAGGCGTGTGATGGAATAATTGTATTAATGGTACACTCAAAATAAATCTACCAATACAAAGAAATATTAGTGAATTCATCTTTATATTCAATAAAGTTTAGTGAAATAATTTGATTATCTACGATGTGAAAATTCTAGTTGTCTAACATATTTTATGACACTCCCACTAGACATGGAATATTGACGTGTAATTATTTGTAATAACTGAGGTATCATTATTTTTAAGTCAATAATATTAATATATTAAGTAAAATTAACAATGTTGACTTACGCCGATAATACTGTAAAGGAATATGTGAACTCTATACATAAATACTTCTATTATTAGGTGTTCACAATACTTTAAAATAATTAGATGTCGTAATTACGATTCATCACAAATTAAACTTATCAAACACAACAAAAAATGAATATTCAGGATTTCCGGGTAATATAGAAGAATAGAATTGTTTCCACGGATAAAATACCAAACATGTTTCTATTGCACGAGCATGGCATTGATTGAAAATATAACTTCCTTTATTGTTTAAAGAAATGTAAATGTATTATGTTGGTCACTATGCAGCACTGGCAAAACCAGCTCTATTTTAAGGGCCCGGTCAAAGCTGACAGAAGAATTCCACAACCACATAACCGTTTATTCTAGGGGAAAATAGGATATGCGCAGGGTGACAATATCCAACTTTACAACCAAATATAACCATTAGTATAGCATTGAACCGTTAGAGAGCATGCCAAACAT
>CABEEJ010001020.1:140856-169765 GCA_901482245.1 Timema douglasi | reverse complement strand
GGGGCACCCCAAAAGGACCAACCCAATTAAAAAACCAAAACCCCCCCCCCCCCCCCCCCGCTCCCACTAAGCCACCCGGCTGAGATTCAAACCTCGAGTCCTCACAATCATCAGAAATCCCTTCATCGCGAACCTGATTGCATAGACCTTGTTACCACCACCTCACTGCGCGTGGATTAAACGTTGACGCAGGCATCGTACGCCCCTCGAGTGGAGAGAGAGAGAGAGAGCATCGTAGTGTAGTGAGCTCGTGAAGGTGGAAGTGGACCAGCAGAACTCACTTCCGGGTGTACCTACCTAGGGGTGTCTCGGGTGGAGGGAGCAGAGAGAAGGAAGGGGGAAGGCATTGGGATGGCAGGAAGAAGGGAATCAAAGGGTGGAAATTTAAGGGGTAAAGGTTTGAAAAGGGGGGGCATGAAGTTTTAAGGGGAAAAGGTTGACAAAGGGAAGAATGAGGGAGGGGTAAAAGTGGTAAAGTGTATTGGTGTGGAAGAGAGGGCGATGGCAGGAGAATTGAATGGAGAAGGATGGGTAAATTAGAATAATATAAGTGGAGAAGGGAATCGAAGGGAGGGGGATTTAAAGGAGAAAGGTTTGGAAAGGGAAGGGGAAGGCATGAAGATTTAAGGGGAAAAGGTTGGGAAATGGAAGTAGTGAAGGGGGGATGGCAGGAAGATCAAAGGGGAAAGGGAGGGGTAAAGACAGGAGGATTGAAGGGGAAAGGCTTGGGATTGGGAAAGAGAAGGGGGAAAGGGTAAGTCAGGAGGATGTAAACTGAAGGGAAAAGAGGATAATGAGAGGAGCATATTAAGGGGCAGAATAGGAGGAAGGGAGAAGGAGAAGGTACGGCTGAAGGGTGGGAGTATAAGAGAGGCATGTTAAGAGGATGAGTCGTAAAAAAAGGAAGAACATGGACTAGAGCACAGTCCAATTATAATAGGAATAACTTTATCCGATGTTTGGAAATAAACAGTTAAATCTACTCTCCCGTATTCATACGTCAAGTCATGTGATCTTCAACTTTTCCTTTAGATAGATATTATCAATACTTATAAAATAGCACTAATACTATAATAAAAATGTTATCATTGTTGACCTCAAAAATATGTGTTTGAATTCTTTAAAAGGCTCTTCTCATGAAAATGGACTGTATAGTAGCTCCGTGGCTTCATTGGTGCTAACTGACAGCTCACAGCTGACTTCTTACAGTCAACATTTAGGTACAGTAGCCCCATGGCTTCTTTGGTGCTAACTGACAGCTCACAGCTGACTTCTGACAGTCAACATTTAGGTATATACTTAAATTTTGACTGTCAAAAGTGACAGCTGCTAAACACATGTTTTTGCAGATCATATAGTTCGGCGTAGGGATACATAATTTGGTCTGGTAACTTTTTAAATCTGTCAGTTGTCATCTGTGAGCTGTCAGTGAGCACCAAAGAAGCCATGGGGCTACTGTATATAACTAAATTTTGACTGTCAGAAATGACAGCTGCTAAACACATGTTTTTGCAAATCATATGGTTCGGCGTAGGGATACATAATTTGGTCTGGTAACTTTTTAAATCTGTCAGTTGTCAGCTGTGAGCTGTCAGTCAGCACCAAAGAAGCCATGGGGCTACTGTATATACACTTGGCCAATGAAGGTCAATCTCCACAAACGCAGGTGGTCACGTGGTATAAGAAGTCGGACTCGCAATGACTGGGAGCGTGAGGTTTCAACTCTAGGCAAGGTGCAGTGAGGTGGTAGTAGTTTTCATAGTGTGACCAATCACCATGGTTCCGTCATTCCCTCCACTCGCTAATGTGGGTGCACTCTTTCCTAAACTAGTTTCTTCATACTTATCCCTCTTGTTAAGCCGTTTGATGACCTTGGTTATAAATTTAATAAATAAAATATATTTATTTGCAATAAAGTTTTACTTACCCCCTCTCCTCGCCCCCCTTCCAACGCAAAATGCATTTTTATAACAATAGCGTGACAAGAATGATGATGATAAGAATGATGATGATATGAATGCAAAGGTAATGCTCCAAAATTTTCGTTAAAGAATATTTAAAAAACCAGTTTGTTCAGACGGAATCCCAACCCCAACATCCCCGGTAACGGTAAGTTAAACTAGGTGAGCCTAGCATTTGTTCCGCATGTTCACTGATATGGCTAAGAATAAAATATTAACAATGAGGTGGATTGGATAGAACTAGCTCAAGATAGGGATAGGGTGTAATGAGATAGACTGGATATAACTAGCTCAAGATAGAAATAGGGTGTAATGAGGTGGATTGGATAGAACTAGCTCAAGATAGGGATAGAATATAGTGAGGTGGACTGGATAGATCTATCTCAAGATAGGGATAGAGTGTAATGAGGTGGATTGGATAGAACTAGCTCAAGATAAGGATAGAGTGTAATGAGATAGACTGGATATAAATATCTCAAGGTAGGGATAGATTGTAATGAGATAGACTTGATATAACTAGCTCAAGACAGAGATAGGGTGTAATGATGTGGATTGGATAGAACTCGCTCAAGATATGGATAGAATATAGTGAGGTGGACTGGATGGATTTATCTAAAGATAGGGATAGAGTGTAATGAGATAGACTGGATATAACTAGCTCAAGATAAAGATAGGGTGTAATGAGGTGGATTGGATAGAACTAGCTCAAGATAGAGATAGGGTGTAATGAGGTGGATTGGATAGAACTAGCTCAAGATAGAGATAGGGTGTAATGAGGTGGATTGGATAGAACTAGCTCAAGATAGGGATAGAATATAGTGAGGTGGACTGGATAGATCTAGCTCAAGATAGGAATAGGGTGTAATGAGGTGGACTGGATAGAACGCTTAAAATAGAGATAGTATATAATGAGGTGGACTGGATAAAACTAGCTCAAGATAGGTGATAGAGTGTAATGAGGTGGACTGGATAGAACTAGCTCAAGATAGGGATAGAGTGTAATGAGGTGGACTGGATAGAACTAGCTCAAAATAGGGATAGAGTGTAATAAGGTGGACTGGATAGAACTAGCTCAAGATAGGGATAGGGTGTAATGAGATGGACTGGATAGAACTAGCTCAAGATAGAGATAGAGTGTAATGAGATGGACTGGATAGAACTAGCTCAAAATAGGGATAGAGTGTAATAAGGTGGACTGGATAGAACTAGCTCAAGATAGGGATGGGTTACGTAATTTTGTAAGTGCGGTGGTAATGAACCTTCGAGCTCCTAATGCCATAGAGAAATTAATAATACTCTTCAAGAAATTCCAAATTACCGTGAACCGTCTATAGCAGTGAAAGAACAGTTAGGATGGTCATGTCTAAAGAATTCCAGCCTTCCCTCCTGCCTCCACCAAAACTCCTCAAGCAATGTAATAATAACATCTCAGCTCCAAGGCAGGTTGGTAAACCGTGCATGGTAATAATTATGGGACTTAAATGACAGACATGGACATACTTCCGTGAGCTATCGACTCGAGCTAGAAACCACGTCACAACCACAGGGTGGGTCTCAAAATACATGTTGAGTTCGTCATATTATAGTAAGTAGGATTCTAGAAAGAAATAACTTTTTTTAAATCATCTTTTTTTTTTGTCAAGATTACTATGATAATATTTAACTTTTTTTTAGGGCACCGTATCTTACTAATCGTTCGGATTACACGTAGAGGTACTAATTACGCTAATGGGTTAGAGATGATAACATATAAATTTAGATAAAGTATACCCGCATTTGCGCGGAGTCAGATTGACAAACAATTTTTAGAAAGAGTTGGGGAACAGTTCATCCCCCTGGGATTCGAACCCACGATTTCCCCGTCATTGACAGTCCACTATATTGTAATAGTGACGCCTTAGACCAATGTTTCTCAAAGTGGGGTCCGCAAGATCACAGGAATGTTCTTATTGATAATTAATTATTTAATTAAAGAATATTTTTAGCACTGTGTCTTACTACCCATTTGGGCTATACGTTATCTACTAATCACACTAACCTGGTATGGATTAGGAAGGTTTAATTTAGAGTAAGTGAAACCACATTTGTGTGGAGGGATATTGGAAGACCATTTAAGAAGAAAAAATCCTCTGTAAAATAGAACTGCCTCAATTATATTTTTCCATGAATTTTAAACACACAAACCCCCCACTCCAAGGGATCCAGTGGTACCCTCAGTTCTCTTGGATTCCATTTGGTGGACCTCCATAATCTAAACTTTGAGAAAAACTGTCGTAGATCATTCGGCCACCGAAGCGGGTTTATGTTTTGTTTTTATTATAGAAATAGGTAGGTATTGGTATTATCTTTGAAAGAAAAAAAAGATGCAAATCACATGACCTTACTTATGAATATATAAAATAATTGTGCTAACTTTTATTAAGGTGGGAGTGGAGGGGACGCGAGAAAAGGTGTTTTTTGCAATTTTTAAAGCCAGTAAAAAATAGTTAATTATTTTCTTCACATGGTGCCCTCAACAGTTCTTGAATATCTTGTCAAGGGTGTCCAACGTTTTCTCTCCATTAAAAATGTTTATAATCTAATGTCGCTATGCTCAAGAAATGTTTATATCACCGTGTGAAGAAAATTAAATTAAATTTCTACTGGAGCAATCAGTAAAACACCCCCGTTGGCCTCAATCCATTTATTTAAAAAACTGTACGGCGAACAGAACAGAATTTATCTCTCTTTTATCTTAAAATAAAGATATTTACTAAAAATGCGTAAAATTCGTGAAACGAAATAATATATCCTGTTGTAGAAACACTCCACCAAATAGCATAAGTTTAATAATATACGCTTTTACAGAAACAGTAATAAAATAGGATCATCTCTGTCCACCAATGATCATAAAAATCCGTTACATATTTTTAAGTATTCTAAAAAATAAATTTAAAAAAATCTTATAGCTTAGAAGCTATTGGTTTTATAAAAATATATTTCAAATATAAGAGATTTATGTTTAATAGTACTACATTTTTACAATGAATGACAAATTATTTCGTATCTCAAATAGTTGAGGAGATATGATCAAAATTGTAAATTTCCGCAAATGTGTATCACTCTCGAATTCATTTTCGTGGAAAAAATGAAACTCGCCATTTTGTTTGTAATATTAAACATAGTCTAAATACAAAAACTAACAATAGCCATTGAACCGGGTTTTTACAAAATCTTATTTTATCTCCATTTGTCCTTCAGTAAACTACTCTTAATTCTAGGTTTGGCTATTTAATTTCAAAAATCTCTCAGGGGGACCTTATGAGAACCCCAGGTACCAAGTTTTAGCACAATCAGTAAAATATTTTCGGCTCTAGATCTAGGTGTAGACAGACAGACGGCATCACAAAGATGATGGTTTTTTTAAGGGTCATGAAACGTTAACTTTTATCAAAATATTGAGTCAGATTTTGTTGTCGTTCACAACACTTCTCTCTGTGAGGGGTCAAGAGAAAGTAATAAGCAAAACTTTTTTTTTTCTAAAACTGTTCATACTCTTCCTCCCTGCGATTGTGGGTACACTTCCTCTAAATTCTACCTTCTTCGTCCCTACAAAAAAAAAGTTTAATTAAGTGCGTATGGATCAAACAAGACCGGCCTCTACTGTAGTGATCATTATTCCTGGCTAAAAAAAATAGCTACTGGGTTCGACCCCTGGTGATACTATAAATGTTTTTTACCCACCTCGGTGATAAAATGGTCTAAGACGTCATTCGTGTGTTAGACTGGTCTGTTGATGACTGGGTTCAAATCGCTGTAGGGTCTACTGGGGTTAGTTTTCCTAAATAGTTTCCCACTCTCCTTTCCCTAATACGGGTATATTACCTATACCCCGTTAGAATAATTATTATATATGCGTATAACCTGAACAGGTAGTAAGACGTGATTATAAAAAAAAGTGCTTGTATCTCAAACGAATAATGAGACGCAAAGCAAAAATACATAAAAAATTAACTACGCCAGAAAATTGGCCCATCCTGTATCGTGGTATGGAAAAACTCCCTCGGAGTTGTTTTAATAGTTTACCCGTGTCAATCAAGGAGGCCTAAGGTGCGGCCGAAGGGAGCGCGAGTAATTTTACAGTTTTTATAGCATTAATTTTTTGTATCCAAAATAAATCAAATATTTCTCCAGTAGCAACGTAGATTTTAGTTTTCTACACATGCTAATATCAACAGATCTTGAATATCTGTCATGGATGTCCTGGAATTTGGTCAAAACTTTTTAAATAAAGAAAAAAAGTTTTGACAAAATTCCAGGACACCCTTGACATATATTCAAGATCTGTTGATATTAGCATGTGCAGAAAACTAAACTCTATATTGCTACTGGAGAAATATTTGATTTATTTTGGATAAAAAAAATTAATGCTATAAAAACTGTAAAATTACTCGCGCTCCCTTCGGCCGCACCTTAATTTAGTATGTCAGGAATTCGTTGATGATAATGATAATGGTTTGAAAATCAAATGGCCGAAGCTATTATTTATGCTTTTTATTGAGGAATTCTCCATCAATATATCATATTCTGAAAATTGATAAATGACACCTAGACACGGGAATCGAGCCCGGGACCTTTGGCTTAGCACGCCAATGCTCTAACCACTGAGCTATCCAGGAGTCATCCCGTGTCTTGGGTCATTCTTCACTCATATTTTAAGGCAGAGTCTGTGATGGACGTGTGGAAATCATAGGTTACTAATGTGTGATTTTATTAAGATCACGAGCTATCAGATAACGCAGCAACCTTCAACTCTGTAGTTCGATTCCCGTGTCCAGGTGTAATTCTTAAATTTTTAGAATATAATGGTTTGAGACAAGCAGGATATGTGAGGGCTTTGTGAAGACGCCCGCGGTGCTCGTGGGATGTTCTTTTGTTTCCGGTCCTCGTATGAGGTTTGATACGGGCACTCTCTCCTCTGGCACGTTGATAAAGAGGTCATTCTCGTCTGGTTTGCTGGTTTGGGGGTTCGAATCCCTGTTGGGTGGGTTATTAGCTCGTCTCATCCAGGGATGGCACCAAACTTAGATAGGTAATCTGGTCGTTTTAATATATAAACCAGTGAACCGGTTTTACCTCATTATAGAGAAAAGAATTCTAAAATAGATATTTAAAAACAAACTTTTTTTTAGCTCCGCGCCTTACTACCTGTTCAGGTTATACACTAAAATACTAATTACACTAATTGGTTAGGTATTAGGAAGACCTAATTTAGAGGAAGTGCACCCGCATTTGCGTGGAGAGAAAGGGAAAATTATTTAGGGGGAACCACCCTCATTACGCCCTTACCAGGTCTCAAACCCCGATCTCCCAGTCATGGGCAATCTAGTCTCTGTCGAGTGTGATGCCGTAGAGACCAGGGGTATCCAAACGTGCCGGATGGGCCGTATTGAAAAAAGAAACATATACTGTTATTTATATGTAGTTTTTATATCCCTGCCTAAGACTACGCGGCCACCGAAGCAGGTCAGGTAAATTTAGTTTGAGATTCGTGTTCTATTAAAACTGTTCGTTCCGAAACTGAAGGTGTTTTAATCAATGGACAAGCCACACTGACACGTGAAAGGTGTCACTCACTCGCGATAGGCGGAAACTTTACAAAACTAGAAAGTAGCAACGATTAAGGAGGACGTCTACCAGAAAGTTTAACGTGAAATGCCGCAGTTAAACATAAATCTAGCCTTCCTTCAAACAAATAAAGTGGTATTCTTTATCAACAAACAAATAGAAATTGTTATTATTAGAGATTATTTTAGAAGTTGTGAAGTTTCAGAACTAACTGATATTCCCATAATCAGATACCAGCCTCTAGCATATTCTTTTTTTTTTATTAAGTTGGATTTTAAAAGCAAACATATTTTTTCGCCAAAACTAGTCAAATATGGCTCCCCAAAGTTTAATTTACTAATTTAATATAATTTCCACATATAAATCGCAACAGTCATTGAATATTTGTCATACCCTCTTCAATGGCCGCATGGTCTAACGTGATACTCTAGTTTTCATTAAAGATTATGACATCCTTGACAGATATTCAAAAACTGTTGAGATTGTTACATGCTTACCTGTGACGTCATGGCAGGTTAATATAAAATTTTCCATGGACAAAAAAAATATTATTTTGTGATTTTTAAAGATACGACGTTGAAACAAAAACCACAAATTCTTAAATAATTCTAAAAATAGTCTTGCAGCTTCACAAAATTATTATTTACTAGACCCTACCCCCTCCCCCCATTATTATTTTCAACACACACATAGAAGAATCATCATAAACTTTACCATAAAATATGAGTGTAGTTATTTTATAGACCTATCTTTTAATCAATCATTTACAACTTAGGCTATTGTGCTTAGTCATAAAAATGTCCTGTGGGAATCTTCTTGCCAGAATGTTGACTAAAAAGGTCCGTAGTAGCAAATGTATATCTAGAATAGGAAACAAGAGAGAGCTAATTTTTAAAAAGCATGTCAAAGTTTTCAAAGCGCAAATAGTTCAGTGAGTGTGAAAGCTTGTCAGAGGAAGAGGGGAAATGTTATCAGAAGATAAACAAGAGTCCTCACAGGTCTAACTGCTCACTTTCTTGCCTCTCTTTATGTTTCGTACATTGGCGTCTAAGTATGATAGTACTTATAGTACTTAGGTGAGTAAAGCTAAAATGCAACCCGCCCTACAAAATCGCTTTAAAATTTCCAAGTAGGCAATGACATATCTATTCTGCCGGGGGAAAAAAAAAATGTTTTTCTATAAAAACTGCAAAAATATTGCCCTTAACCTTAAGATATCGCTCAAACATAATTGAATCTAAACCTCTCTTAGCCCTTCTTTCATAATTTTTGAGTAATTTTTTACACTTTCTCTTAAGAGCTGCATGAATCCTCCTCATTTAACTAAAATAAAATGTTTGGAATGATCTGCGGGGAGGGAAAACCATTTATAAAAAGTACACCCTTAGTAAAACGTTCCTAGATTCAAAACTCTGACCTCCCAGCCACCGTCAAACCAGACTATGTGATCTTTATATTTATTCCACCCGCCGATTTGGGTACATAATGTTTAATTATACATCTACCCCGGATGGGTAGTAATACGTGGTAGCCTCTCCCACCATCCCCGCCCTCATTGTATAATATGGATGATCACCCATCGTGAATGCCATGTCCATTTAGTACCGATTTGGCTAATTAGTGTTCCAAGGGGGGGGGGGCAGTAATAGTAAGTATAATGAACGCTCCCTACACCTGGTCATAATTCTAGTAATCCAGGCTATAGCGTAACGTCCATTAATGAGAGAACCATTGATATTTATAATATAACTGGATGAACATCTGGGGTTCAACTGGTATAGCTGGCGTCTGCATGCCAGTGTGTAAGAGAGAAGGAGACCTACGGGTATCTCTTTCTCTCTTACACACATACAAAGCAATGTGTCATTTTGACATCGTTCGTTAATTTTATTGAATACATGAGATACATCATTGTATGGTTAGTTAGATGAAATGAATGTGTTAATAAAAGGTTTGAAGAGCATAACGAAGTTCAAAACTCGTGACTTGTTTCTTTAAATAAGTTGATAAAGGCTAATATAATAATACTTTTCTACAAGCCTATAGCCTAAATGTTCGTTTGAACGTAAGACTCTTACACAAAGTTTGTTATTCAAACCGATTTCATAAAGTTTTAAGATACCTTATTTCATTATAGTTATCTAACTCTCTATATAATATGGTTTCCGAAACCAATATATAAGCTAATAGCCGACGTTAAATATAGTGTAGTCTTGGTGGAATGTAAACAACATGGATAATAGCTACATATTTAAATATATTAACAATGTTAATCGTATTCGTACAATATTTCCTGTGAAACTAAATTGTGCATTCTTTAATGTAAATGTTTCTTCAGCCAAGTGTGGTATAATACCTTCAATATTTTCAAACAATAACAGTTTCGTTCACCAGATACATGTTTTCACACAAGAACATGGAAAGAAACAGCCATAATCTGTCCCCTCTCAATCAAGCAGATGACAAACTTGAGCGTCACGCTTTTGTCCTTTGCAAGGAGTGTGTTTATGTCCATCCAGTAAATATTATAGAGATCACTGGTGAGAACTAATGAACGCCAGGTCTTGCTAATGACTCTCTCATTTGGCCGCTATTTACTGCGCTATTAATCATGTCCCCGCCTCTTTGATTCTCCTCGATTGATTTATATTATTATTTCTCTTAGCCTCTCTCCCTCCTTCTTTTGTCATGCTGTCCTGAATAAATATTGTTTAAACCTTTTCTTACCCTCTGAAGTTTTATTTGGAATTAGATAAAATATTACACTCGAATCAGAAACGTATCACTATCAATATATTTTTTTAGCACTGCATCTTACTACTCGTTCGGGTTATACGCTTATGTACTAATTACGCTAATGGTTTTAGGGATTAGGAACTATATTTTAAAGAAATATACCTGCATTTTCGAGTAAGGAGAATGTTTATTATTATTATTATTATTTTAGCACCGCGTCTTACTACCCATTCGGGTTATACGCTTTAAGTACTAATTACGCTAATGGATTAGGAATTGGGAAGTTTGAATTAGAGGAAGTGAACCCACATTTGCGTGGAGGGAGAGTGGAAAACAATGTTTGTACAAAACATCCTCAGTACACCCGACCGAGATTCGAACCTCTATCTCACCGTCATCGGTAGTCTAATCTTCTGCGAGATTAGCGCCTTAGACCATGCGGTCACTCGAGTGGGTTATTCCTTATTTTACTACAGATATATTAGGTTCTGTTTAATAGGTGTTTTTTTACGTTTTAAAATAATTACATTTCGATTTTATTGTTGATTTTTTAATATGGCAATGATTTGTAGGTGAAAAGATAGGGAGGGGGGGAAACGATTTTATCAAATCTGCACTGATGAATTTGATTAAAATTCGTGTTTAGTTAATGAAACAAAGCTTTTATCTGATTCGTGATTATTTTTATCACTACATCTTACTAACTGTTTGGGCCGTCTGCGTATGTAAGGTCTATATATCAACACTGATTAGGTACGAATGAGAAATATACTAGCAATTGCGTTAAGGAATAATGGGAAGACATTTAGGAGAGAGAGAAAAAACTACTACAAAAATGTATCTTTGCGGTCAATAGTAATAACACTTTACCATAGTATTAGTATTTTTCCATAGGTAGACCTATTGATAATACATATCAAAAATGACAGTTTCGGATCCCATGACTAAACGTATAAACAATGTCCATATGAGCATTATTTTATTAACTTGTGTTACTATCAGATACTGTTCCATAATCCTACTGAACTGTTGGTTTTCCCCTTTGGTTGACTTCATTTTCACCTTCTATTGTATTCGTTGTCCCAGCATGCAGTGCGTCCGATGTACAGTATATTATAATATAACTATTTTCACACCCGCTTATGTGGCTGCATGGTCTAAGGCGTCACTCTCGTATTGGATTAGACAGGGATATTGGTGCTGGAATCCCGATCGGATGTACTGAGGGTTTTTTTCCAAAATGACTTTCCACCCTCCCTCCATGCCAATTTCCCCTAAATTCCACCTTCCCCATGTGTAATTCACTAGTGTAATTAGTATTATTATTATTATTAGCACCCCGTATTACTACCCGTTCGGGTTGTACGCACTTACGCTAATGTGTAATGGTAGGGTGATTGTGAGATGAAATGAAGGACCTGCAGTTTAACGTGTAATCCGAACCACGGTAGAGGCCGGGCATTCCCCACATTCACAAGATGTATTGTCAGAGGTGAAGGAAGGGTTTGGTAATCAGATAAATCTGTGCCGGGACCAAGGATTAAACCCCGGACCCCCAGCACAGAAGTCCTACACCTAACCCCTAGACCGCCAGGTCACCTCGTAATTAGTACAATTGCGTATAACCTGAACAGGTAGTAAGACGTGGTGCTTAAAAATATATGTATGTATACTATATGTATTTAAATTATATATATATTTATAATCACGAACCACCACAAAGCATGGTTGGCTTACTCAATTTAAATAGCCACAACGAGTTTTTGATGTTAATTAACACGGAAACCGCACTATCTCATTAAGCTTTATCCGCCAACCGAACGAAACGTTTATTCTACAAAGTTTGTTTTAATGAAACGAAAATAAAGTTATATTTAATCCTGTGGGGGGGTCTGTGGTTGTTATAGATAAAGTAAAACCACCATTTAGAATTGATTGAAAATTAAAATATCTACCCCGCTACGACAAAGTTCCTGGTCGTTTTATTTTCAGGCTCTTTATGACACATTTGGAGACAGAACGTCAAATCTCTCTAAAATAATATCGCTGGGATAAAATTGAGTACCTATTCTTTTAATAATTAGTATTTTATTATTTTAGCACCGTGTCTAACTACCTGTTCATGTTATACGAATATACACTAACTAGGTTAACGAGTTAGGGTTGAGGAAGGTTGAATATAGAGGACGTGTACCCACATTTGAGTGGAGGGAGAGTGGACAAAACTATACATAATTATATATATATAAAGAAATATTTGTAAACTTTACGGGTTATTAAATTTTGGAATATTTGAAGGAGTTGATGAATTTCAACTCCAGTAGGTGTTAAAGTCAGATCCAATTACTCTCTAATTTGATTCAAATAACTCTCAAAGAGGCCAGAATATAATATAGTGTCTTCACATTCCCCAAGGTGACCTGGCGGTCTAGGGGTAAGGTGTCAGACTTCTGTGCTGGGGTCCAGGGTTCAATCCTCGGTCCAGGCACAGAATTATCTGATTACCAAACCCTTCCTTCACCTCTGACAAGACGTGTATTAATCACTAACTTGTGAATGTGGGGAATGCCAGGCCTCCACCGTGGTTCGGATCCCACGTTAAACTGTAGGTCCTCAATTTAATCTCACAATCATCCTACTATTACACATTAGCGTAAGTGCGTATAACCCGTACGGGTAGTAAGACGCGGTGTTAATAATTCACCTCCCCCGAAACACTCCCTTCCCCCAGCCAACCCCCGCCCTCGTCTGGTTTTCTTAGTGATGACGCCAAAGCCACGCGTGGCTGAAGACTGTGAAATGAGAAAACATCCGTGCATGGGAATCAAATTTAATGCGTGGGAAGGTTTTATTATTTATGGGGGTGGGAGGGTACGGTAGAAAGATTGTGTTGGGTGAGTAAACGGGGTGTGGGGGATGTTTAATGTTTCATTTCTAAATATATATTACCATAATGCATAGTATAGTAGTCTGACAACGTAGCTAATTCAGAAGCATGTTTGCCTATTTACCTATTTAGTTCGATTTATGGCATGGCCAAATAAATTATCATTAGCGAGATGTGAAAATTTCCCTTTCACGGTGATTAATTGGCGGTCGGGGGCTGGATGTTGTGTCTGTTCTAGGTTTAAGTTATTTTATGTTTTGTGTACTGATCAGTGGTATAGCAAAGGGGGTCTAGGGAGGGGGGCTCGCGAGAAGAACGGGTAGTAAGACGCGGTGCCAAATATTATTATTATTAATAATAATAATTAGCACTGCGTCTTACTACCCGTTCGGGTTATACGCTTTAAGTACTAATTACGCTAATTGATTAGGAATTGGGAAGGTTGAATTAGAGGGAGTGAAGCCGCATTTGCGTGGAGTGAGAGTGGAAACCCATTTAGGACACACACACACACCCATTTCACCCGACCGAGATTCGAACCTCGATCTCCCCGTCCTCAGCAGTCGAGCTCAACACGACAAGCGCGTTAGCCAACTACGCCATCGAGGTGGGTCTAAATATTATTAAAATTAAGTCCCATTTTATGATAACTTGTTCTAGTTGTCAAACGAAAATTAAGTCCTGTTTAATAAATTGTACTATTAGTCAAATGAAAATTAAATCTTATTTTATAGGAACTTGTACTAACAGTGAAATTAAAACTAAGTCCTATCTTGGAAGAGATTGTACTAAGAGACAAATGAAAATTAAATCCTCTCGTAGAAGATTTTGTACAAACAGACAAATGAAAATTAAGTCCTATCTTAGAAGAACTTGTACTTACAAACAAATGAAAATTAAGCCCTATCTTATAAGAGCTTGTAATAAGAGACAAATGAAAATTAAGTCTTTTCTTAGAAGAACTTGTACTAATAATTAAATAATCAAACAAAAAACGGAAGTCCTGTCTTAGAAGAACTGGTTTTTTCCCAAAGGGCAGAAAACCACCGCGTGCTTCAGTAAATCTGTATTCTTCAGACAGGTCTATGGGTAAGAGAGTAACAATGTGTTTCCGGTGAACACAAGTTCCTAGTGGCGTAAAACCTTTAACGGTCGCGTTAACCAACCGTCTCTTCTCGCACGGAGGATGTGCGTTACTAGACGGACACGCCCCCCCCCCCCCTCCNCCCCCCCTCTCCTCTTCAACATCCCCCTCTCCCTGGAGAACCCGATCATAAACATAACGTGTCGTATCTCATATCCACGTCTGTTATCATTACCATACGTTCCGAAACACAGAAAAGTTTATCTGACAAATGGAAACGATCATAAATCTAATTTCATGTATTCATACGTCAAGTCATATTAGCTACAGCCAGTGGTGCCCGCAGAAATATTACCGGAGGTAAAAAGGGGGGGGGGATGTTGCAAATTATAATATTCACCAACTCACAAGCGTCTGGCAAAATATCTGCGGTTACTGGAATTATTCTGGCTCTGATAAAGATACTAAAAATATATAATTTGCAAAGATTGGGGTTTGATTTCGTCCTGAACACAACTATTAAATTTAAAAACTGTTATATATTTAAAATAAAAAATAATTAAAATAGTAAAAATCTTAAAATTATAACTCATTTCATAACCATCCATAGACTACCTACTTAAATAGAAAATGAAGGCGTCTACGGTAGTTAACAATTTGATAAGCGGCCCCATTATATAATGGTCAGTGGGGGTCTCGGGTTCAATTCCTGGCTTGTATCCTGGGTATTTTTCCTGAAAAGGGGGTTATCCCAACGTTCACCAGGGTTTGGTTAGCTAGGTTTAAGGTCACTTCTGACTCCCCAACTTCATAATAACTATCATCACATCATCTCATTACGGGTACGACGTGTAGACAACATCCTGTGGTGTACCCTGGACAGCGCTCTGTGCCACCAGCGTGACAAACTGTCTACATATAAGGGCAACCGAACTAGATAATAAAAGATCAAAGATGCCAAACGCTAAAAAAAAAAAAATCTACGAAAGCAGTAGTCAACCATTGTTTAAAATGTGCTGTCGTGATAGAATTTATTCGGAAATGCATCGAGTGGATTCGGTGGCCATTAGACACGATTTTAAATTTGATAGTTATTATTATTATTATTATTATTATTATTATTATTATTATTATTATCACCGCGTCTTACTACCCGTTCGGGTATACGCACTCACGCTAATGTGTAATGGTAGGGTGATTGTGAGATGAAATGGAGGACCTACAGTTTAACGTGGGATCCGAACCACGGTGGAGGCCTGGCATTCCCCATATTCACAACATGCCTTGTCAGAGGTGAAGAAAGGGTTTGATTATCAGATAAATCTGTGCCGGGACCGAGGATTGAACCCCGGACCCCCAGCACAGAAATCCGACACCTTACCCCTAGACCACCAGGTCACCTTCATGGTAGTTATTAAATGTTTGAATAAATAAATAAATTGTAAGGCAATCTAGAAGATTAAAAACCGTTAACAATGTTATTTTGTAAAAGAAAACATTTCATGTATTGAATTAAATTGTAAATTCCATGGGGTTGGGAGCAAGCGCCCCCCCCCCCCCTCTCTCTTGCCTGTTACCCCTGGCGCCCATGTCTACAGCTGTCACTTTTGATATATTTTATCAAAATCTATAAAATAACATTAAATAACAAATTTCTACCCAAAAACCAAGTATACGGTCAAACACTCCCTAGATATATACTTTATTTTAAACAAAATAGTTAGAGCCATTTCTGAAAAAAAAAGAATCGCTCCTCAGTAAACTACCCTTAATTTTAGGGCTAATGTCAAAATGATTTTAAAAGACGCTCCTATAATATTTCAAAGTTTGAACACACATAAAACTTAAAGATTCATCATAATCTAAAGTTTGAAAATGTTTATGATTACAATAAGCTAATTCTCTTTAGATAAGAAAGTAAAATACATTTAGCTACTATTTCTGTAGAAATTTAAGAATTTTTTTTTTCGCACCGCGTCTGACTACCCATTCGGGTATACTCTTATTATTATTTAGGCCAACTAAATAAGCTAATGGTTTTAGACAACAAGGAGGCTATATTTATAGGAAGTGTACCCGCATTTGCGTGTAGCGAGAGTGTACAATCGGTTTTTTTTAACCACCCTCAGTACACTCAACCTAGATTCGAAACCCGATCTCCCTGTCATCGGCAGTCTAGTCTACTGCGAGAGTAGCACGTTAGACCACACGACCAACGAAACAGGTTTAATAATTAAGGAAGTGTAACTAAATCTCTTACGTTTACCATGTTTTATAAGATTCGGGGGTGACCTGGTGGTCTAGGGGTAAGGTGTCGGACTTCTGTGCAGGGGTCCTGGGTTCAATCCTTGGTCCCGGCACAGATTTATCTGATTACCAAACCCTTCCTTCACCTCTGACAAGATGTGTATTAATCACAATTTGTGAATGTGTGGAATGCCAGGCCTCCNCAAACCCTTCCTTCACCTCTGACAAGACATCTTGTGAATGTGTGGAATGCCAGGCCTCCACCGTGGTTCGGATTCCACGTTAAACTGTAGGTCCTCCATCTCATCTCACAATCACCCTACCATTACAAATTAGTGTAAGTGCGTATAACCCGAACGGGTAGTAAGACGCGGTGCTAATAATACTAATAATAATAATAATAATAATATTATTATTATAAGATTCGGATTAGAAATTCGGGATAAGTATGTAACATTAAGATGTGCGTTTAGACTTTTAAATTAATGGATTCGTGATGTATCCAAACTATACATATGAGAGAAATTTCCACCCAAAAGAACACACTCGTCCATAAATACCATATGCTCGATAAAAAAACAACCCACTAAAATGAACGCTAATGTAAGTTTGTAATAAATATGCCACCCCCTGTTGGTTTGATAGTGGTTATCTCTAGCAGGAGCGTTTAATTTACACATTCCATCCATTTTGTCACCCTCCACTGGTTAAATAAAGTAAGGGGATGTTATCAGACTATATTGGAGACGAGGGAAGGACCAACTGTTCCGTTTTCTATAGTCTTGAAGCATATGTCATCCTTTAATATCTTTACCTTATGGCATTTTATTTTTAGAAACTATGTTCAGTTATTTTGATGGTACTATCACCCAATGGGTCAGCTTGCCTGACTCTGAATCGCAAGCTTTGGCTTCGATTCCTAACGGCTGCACTGTTGTATTTTTCATTATTATTATTATTATTATTATTATTATTATTATTATTATTATTATTATTAGCACCGCGTCTTACTAACCGTTCGGGTTATACGCACTTACGCTAATGTGTAATGGTAGGGTGATTGTGAGATGAAAGGGAGGACCTACAGTTTATCGTGGAATCCGAACCACGGTGGAGGCCTGGCATTCCCCACATTCACAAGATGTCTTGTCAGAGGTGAAGGAAGGGTTTGGTAATCAGATAAATCTTTGCCGGGACCGAGGATTGAACCCCGTACGCCAGCATAGAAGTCTGACACATTACCCCTAGACCACCAGGTCACCTACGTTATACTATTCATTCGGGCTACACGTATATGAACAAATAACTCGATTATACGTATTAAGGATATAGGTGATTTACTTTAGAGGAAATGTGACCGCATTTTCGTGGAGGGAGAGTCGACTAATATATATACCCTGATTTTGGTTGGAAGAACAGTAGAGAAAATTCAAACATATTTATTTGCGGCCAACTCTGATAATATTTTACTATATTATTTGTGTTATTTTATAGATATTGAAAATATCTATCAATAGTAACATCTGTAGATGAAATGACTTTATGTATGAATATATTAACATTGTTTTAGTAACTTTAGTAACTAACTTCTACTGTTCTTCCTACCAAAATCATACTATAGGTATGTAATCGTCCTCTACTTGTTCGGCCACCAATAGATCTGTGAAAAAGAAAATTATCCACATTTTTGAAAATGTTATTTTAATATTTGTCGGGGATTTTTTTCAAATATTTAAATGTAAATCAACACAATCGTTTCGAAGTTTACACTCCAGTTTAATTTATTTTAAATACTATACGATAATACCAGAAACATTATCAAATAATATTCTTTAAATTGAAAAATGACCTCTTGATTCCGGAATCGAACCCGGGACATTTTGGCTTACTATGTCAATGCTCTAACCACTGATATACCCAGGAGTCGGAATAATAGCCCTCACGAGTTGAAAATGGCTGCGTTATCTGATGTATCGTGATCGATCACTCATATGTTGCTCACGATTTCTACGTGTCCATCACAGACTCTGCCTGTCATGTCCTTGACAGGTCAGTGGTTAGATCATTGACGTACTAAGGCAAAGATTCTGGGTTCGATTTCCGTGTCCAGGTGTCATTTTTCAATCTAAAAGAATATTACATTTATATTCGGCTATAACCGTAATTATCAAATAATAGCTTGTCTAATTAATCCATCATTAACAAATTAGCTGCAATAAATCAATAAGAGGGATTCCCAGTTATCTGCTCACATTCACGTACAGACTAGAGCGATTGTCGGTTGAATGTGTCACTAACGTTAGAGTTATTTCATCCACATAAACTTTTTTTTAAATAAATTTTATACAAATTAGATATTAAAGTCAAAACCATTACAAATCCATCTATGTAAATCTATGTATCTTTTATTAAAATTCTGTTTTCAGTATTCAAAGAAAAGCAAAAGACATGGAGATCAATTTATTTATATATTTTTTACCACCGTGTCTTACTTACTAACTGTTATAGATTAATAAAGCTAATGTTTTTAGATATTAGGAAGGTTATATTTAGAAGAAGTACACCCGCATTTGCGTGGTGAGTTAATGAGGGAGAGAGAGTGGAAAACCCTTTTGAATAAAACCAGCCAGCACACCCGACCGAGCTTCAAACCTCGGTCTCCTCACCACATGGGCATCAATTGAGTTTGGTATTGTAATAATAATTCCTTCTCAAGGTCATAAAACAATGTCAGGATTAAAATGATGCTATAATGAGGAAGAGGAGGTGCTAAAATGATGCTATAAGAGGAAGAGGAGGTGCTAAAATGATGCTATAAGAGGAAGAGGAGGAGCTAAAATTAAAATTCATCCAGACACAAACTTATGCTCGAGGCAACCCTGTGTCTACAGAACGGTTGAAAGGAACGATCCCTCGACTATAATAAATAAATAAATAAGTGCAGTGTGTGGAGATGGAAAGGCTGCGGATGTTTAGTGTATCCCTTGCGCCACGTGAGCGCTACATCGCTGCATGCAAGCTGTGCACACCCGGCTACTGCCTGCTATCGGATCACCCACCTCCACTTCAAAGAGCGGGCCCGCACATGGCCTCCTCATAAACTCAAGCCACATAATATTTCAAAGTCTGGCTGGAAACTTCACTTCTATACTGGGAGGCTACTTATGAGCCGTCCGCAATGGCGCGTCCTGGGCCGTGGGGGGATATACGGCACACTGAATCCCCCCCCCCTTTTATTTCCTCCCTCCATCCCATCCCAAGACCTCGAATAAATTTTCAAAAATTTGCCAACAAATGACCATTTCAAATAGTTTCTAGAGGCAACCAATTTTTTTTTAAATTGCTTAGTAGAAGATCATTCCAAATAAATGGTAGATTCATCTAATTTTTTTTAAATAAAAAAATCCTAAATAGGACCATACTAAATGGGTTATAAATGCATGTAATTTTAAAATAAATTCTCCAAGCAAAATAGCTTCTATAGCATCCAATTTCCAAAATACTTCCAGACAAATCTTATTCCAAAAAAGATTCTGTAATCATCCTAATTTTTTTTTTTTAATCTAAGGAAGGACCCTTTTGCATAGCCTCTAGATGTATCAATTTTTCTTGTACTTGTTTCCTGGAGGATGTCCTTTTGAGTTCCTCTTTTAGTTGGAGGACAAAACCCTTTATTTTTCTAGCTGCCCCCTCCCCCATACACAAATAAGGTTCACCCCACTTTTTTCTTTCTTGAAGTAAAACACTAAAAATGTCCTGGTTTGTAGGGAAAGTATTATGTATGGTAAGGGCACCATTACACACGTAAAATGTGCCCCAAAGGCTACAAATGGAAGAAAAGTAACCGAAAATTTGCTTGGACATAGTGAAGGCGCGTCTTACTACTAATGATCTAGGTATGAGGAATCTTTAGTTTAGAGGAAATTCACCCGCATTTGGCTGGAAGTAGAGTGTAAAACGATTTTGGAAAAACATCCTTGGTACGTACACCCAACCACGACCCAAATCTCATTCTCCCCATCATTGAAACAAGTGAAGGCCACCTACATTATTTGAATAACCGCCCTTAACTATCAAAAAAATTGGTTGAAATATCATCTAGAGGTATTTAACAGTCGTAAACTGTATTCGAACCCAGTGGTTATGGAGCAGTGAGTGAGTTGCAGCAAGTTGGAACGCAAATCAATCCATCCTTGACTCAACTCCACCTTCTGTTTCGCTCCAACCTCCCGATAACTGCAGGTGAACTTAATAACTTTATCCAGAAGGCGCATAGGCGTTAAGATGGGAGTGTAGGGAGGGAAAGCTGGAAAAGGGCAGCGTTTTTGCATTTCTTATAGAAAAAAAAATTGTCAAAGTAAATAAAACACTATATAGTTCTCCAGCCTCGTCCTTGAATTAACACTCTTTAAGTTGTTTCAAATTGTATACACAATTTCAATTTCAATTTCAAAGACACTACACACCATTCATTGATATTTAACGTCGACCATGTGTGGGTGGGAGCACAACAGGAAAGGGTTGGCTGGGGGTGTTATGGCAACCTATAAAATCCTTTGCGATGAGATTTCAAGGTGTCTTTGATTGTGATTTGAAAACCTCGCTTATGTTCGGGGAACCTCGTGTGTGTCCGGGAAACCTCGTTTCTATTCGGGGAATATCGCTTATATTTTGAGAATTTAGCTGGAATTTAGGGAACTTCTATTGTATTCGGGAATCCTCGTCTGTGTTCGGTGAACTTCGGCTCTGTTCAGGAAACCTCACCTAAGTTCTGGGAATTTTGGTTTGTTTTCGGGAATCCTCGTCTGTGTTCGGGAAACTTCGCTTATGTTCGTGAAAATGTATTTAGTATACGGGGAGTCTCAAGTGTGTTCAGGTAATCATGCATGTTTTCGGGTAACTTTGTTTAAGTTCGAGAATGGCTCTGCATCGTTGCCAAGCCTAAGTTAAACGAGAAGGAATTCACGGACGCTCAGCTTCCAACATGATGTTTATTGTGTGAGCACAAAATGTTGAGTTAGTATATTACAGCCTGACAGACATTGACAGCGCGTGATGTCACATCTGGGATGGAGAGTTAATATACTGCACTCTAGTATAGTCCCTCACTCCTCGCATATGTGCATATGATCCGTGCGTACCATCTGTCTACGACCAACAGCCACCCCCACCAGAAGAGTAAGGTTTTCTTTTTTAATCAAACGGTCCCTAGACGTAAATAAAGTAAAACGTTACTTTTAAGCACCTTTTTACTCCTTAGACTAGGTGTTGAGGAAGGCTGGAAAAAAACTATAAGGGAGCTTGGTTTGACCCCAGTTGCACATTAAATAATATTATATGTTTAGATTAGTCTTATAACTATCCAGCTAATACAATCACTGGCAATAAGGATGGACGTCTATCATTAGGTTTGACGTGCTAGCTAAGTTAAATGTGTATATACATATATAGATCTTATATATATCTTATCTATATGTTTATATATATATATATATATATGTGTGTATATCATGCGTGTATAGGTCATGTCAACAGCTAATTTTGAATATCTGCTAAGGATCTCCAGGAATGGAATGATTTTTCTTTTCATTTAAAAGTTTCTCATCGAATGCCACTATGTTTATGACAGATATTCAACAACTGTTTATATCGCCAAGTGAATAAAATTAAGCTATATGTATCTACTGGAGCAATATTTGATTTATTTTGACCAAAAAAAATTGTTTTTGTTATAAAAACTGTAAAAATAATTTATCTATAGCCCTACCACATAAGCAACCGACTAAGCAACAAAGTCTTCGCAGGGTGACATCGATAATGTATCCCTCGAATATACTACAGAAGAGATGTTGGAAGAAAAAAATCTATTACAGGGTCTTTGGTGGACAACAAGTCAGATTTCCTCGATAGGGTCAGTTGGTGGGTGCAGTGTTGCTGTGTAGGAAAATATCGTTTTCTTCACCAGTTGTTTTACTTTTATGTTGTGTGTGGTCACTCACGTGTTAACGGATTAAAATAAGTGACATAATTCATAAAATGTTTTCCAAGAAACTATTTTTATTTAGTTACAAATAAAGTATTCATAGATATAGTGTTAAAAATTCTCATTAATATATCATTTTGGCTTGCAAGTGATCGTTTACCTTAAACAAAAGAATAAGATTAAGTTTCAGGATATAAAAAGGAGGCTGCTCATATTACATACTGGAGGACTCACTTTGGACGAGGCAATGGACCTTTCGAAAGACAGAACACCTTATAGTAATAATAATGTTGGCATGTTCTCCCTGGGATATTGTAAGCTCGCCTTCCTTGGTTCCCCTATGGTGTTGCTTACAAGAGAGACCCATAGAGTAATCAGTCAAGGTAAGACTGAGTTTATTGCTTAACAATTAAAAACAAATTATATTGCAGCTATTGTTCTATAATACTTACTAGGGTGAAATTAACCGATCCCAGTGGTCTTGGGGTAAGGTTCTCGCCTCGGGATCCGATGTTCGTGGGTCCAAGCCCAACTGAGAAAGACGTATTTTTCTCGAGCGATAAAATTCCGTAGAACAAATTCCTTTGGAGAGGAAGTAAAACCATCGGTCCCATTTCAATTGTGGCATATAAAATAATTCTGGAATGCATGTGAAAACACCTTTCTCGGCAAAATTGATAGGCTGTTTCTCACTTGCTCGTAGAATATCAGCGAAGAAGGCTACGGAAGACAACCGCGCTTTTTTAATTTCCCTAGTACATGTGCTTAAAACCAGATGGTGTGGGCAGCACTAACCAACCGAATGGATTAGTGCATGCCCAGCTCCAGATGCATAAGATTACTTATAGATTACTTGATTACTTAGATACCATATTCTGAAAATTGAAATATGACACCTGGACACGGGAATCGAACCCGGGATCTTTGGATTAGTACGCCAATTCTCTTACCACTGAGCTATCCAAGATTCGTCCCGTGCCCATGGTCATTCTTCACTCATTTTTCAATTTTCAGAATATGACATCTAGAGGAGTAATCCTCACTAAAATGCATAAATAATAGCTTTGACTATTTGATTCTTGATTACTTATAGATAATTGAGGGGGGAAACAGAGAAAGAAAGATCCTAGATCCAAGATACTTTGCTGCTAATAGTGTTTTTAGAAGCATTTTAGCTATCAGTCCTTCTTGCGTACCAATTTCACGCTTTCTATCAACTCAAAGAACCATTGAATCCTTCGGATCGAACATGAATCCCTCCCACTGATGCGATCCTGGGGGAAATCAACAGAACACAAACCTGCCAACCACGAATACTGCGCCAGTCAAAATGTTTTTGGAGCTGCGGGCTGAAAATTTATCAAGAAATTGAAGTATACGTGGAAACTTGCAAAGGTTTATTCATAGTAAAAATACAACGGTTTATAATGAAACGTAATGTTTAAAATCTTACTTATATTGATTGTCGTTTTTTTTTTTCATGGCCTGACCTCTTTGATATATGCGATTTAAAAATACTTCATAGTGCAGTGTAATATACGTATGAGAAGGGGTTATTATTTTTGCGGTTTATCTAACAAAACTTTGTTTTGCCCAAGATAAATAAAATATTGCTCTAGCAGAAAAAAATAGTTTAATTTTCCTCATATCAACAGTTGTTGAATATTCAACATTAACATAGTGGCATTAGATGAGGAACTTTTTAAAAGATGAGAAAAAGTTGGCATTAAATTTCAGGTCCCCCTTGATAGACATTCAACAACTGTTGATATCTCCATGGGAAGAAAATTAAATTCTATATCTCTACTTGAGCAATATTGTATTTATTTTTGACCAAAAAAGTTTTGATGCCTACAAAAACTGCAAAAATTCTTACGTTTTCTTTCGTCCTCTATATTCCTATCTTCAGGGTTAACTCGAAAAAACAACGCTATTATTAAAATTATCTATATTTTTAAACATAAAATTAATTCAAGTGGTGGCTGATGTTATTGTTATGAATATTATGGCAGAACTATTCCTAAATAATAAAACCGAAGATGGAATAGTTCCTCTTTATTCTTAACCATTTTAATTATCAATCGTAATAATTGACACTAAAACAAACCAGTATGGCTACCGCAAGGTATTACAAACATGAGAACAGATGATAATTTATGTCTGCCTTGAATACTGTCGTTCAGAGACTTTTCTCATATTCTCATTGGCTGATACAGGCCAATATACAGAATTTTCTTTCGGTGAGAGGGGGGGGGGAGCGGGGCTTATTTTTTAAATATTTTCCTATGATGACAGTAATTTCAAGACTAAACAGCAGGGAGAAAGGGATGGACGAATCTGACCTATACGGAGAGAAGAATATCTCAAAATTTCGTACAAAAATAATTTGAAGTAGACACATTCTTGCATTCACTAAAAATTGATACAATTTTTATTAAATTTAATAGAAAACATATTAATTCTACATACATTCTATAAAAACTAGTAGATTTTCTATTAAAAGTCATAAAAAGTGTATTCATTGTTAGTGAATGCAAACATGGGTCAGCTGTAATATTTTTTTTTTTACATTTTGAAATATTTTTGTCTTTGTGTGTGAAGGAATTCATGAGTATATTACATCTTATTATTAACAGTGTTTAGTCCGGTTAAGAAAGTGAAACTGAAATTAATTACTACTGTATTTTTTTAGTTATGAATTTATTACTATTATATCTTGTAGTAATAAAAATGCTAGCCTGATAAGAAAGGTCTATATGCCATCGTTAGGGTGACATTATTGTGATAATTAATTGTATTGTTTTATAAATTAAAAGTTCTGGTGTTTTTTTTATAGTCTTTTATTCTATTTTAAATGACTGAACTGTTTACTTTTTAGCTAGACATCACATGCATTTTATATTTTGATAAAAGCCCGACTATTGCGTTAAATGAATGTTAGCTATACGTGTTCTTGTCAAGAAGGAAGGATCACCAGTAGTGAGATGTGCGCATTTGAAGGGGTATATCACGTGACATTTCCTTCTCGAAGCTTCCTACAAGTAAAGGGGTGAGGTCATCCAAGTGCGTCTCTTTCCACAGAAAATGCGTTGTCTTTTTAAATAGAGACGTAGAAGGATTTCAACACACCTTGCAACTCGACAGTTCAACACAAATAAATCTTACTACCCGCTCGAATATTAAATAACGTAATTTTGAATATAGATTTGAATAATAAATTATGGATATGTATAATTCCATATCATTACAATCTTTATAATAATTTTTAATTTTTGTTTAGATTTCACGAGAGGGGGCTTCAGCTACATGAAGCCCCCTCAACCCCCTAGATATGTGCCTGGGCTGATACGTTTAAAGTTTAAGGGTCAATACATAAGAAGTAAAGACTAAATAAATTGCATGCGTTGTGCACCATTCACGCATATGAACGCTAACACTGAAAACAATGTATTTTGACTTCTTGCTCACTACGTGCTATGCGTTATTATGCATGACTATAAACTCAACCTTACTGTTTTCTAACAAGGCCGTATCCAACCTAAGATAAAGTTTCTGCTTTACTTCATCTAGTTTCTAAATCTAGCGTCTGGTTGTCTGCCATAGCTGATATACTATTGCATGCAAGCAAGCGGGCGAGCTGAACTAGGAAGTGAAAGTGGATTATTGGTCAAGGAGCTATCTTCCCCCCTTCTTGTTTCCCCCATCCTCTTTCTCCTGTTATGTTGTCGGGGGAGTTGTGGAAGCGTGAAATTGAATTCACTTCGTCCTTTGAACATAGCACACATACACACATACAAACACAGCATCGAGACACGCTTAGGGGTAAAGAAAGCGCTTTGGCATCATCTCTTCGTTTTCTCTCTTTACAACACTCTGTGTGAAATAGGGGGCGGTTTTTCTTTTTTCTTCCTGTGCATTGATTACCATCGAGTTGAAACTGTTGATCTGAGTTTACTGGTTGTTGAGATTTGTGTTTTATAAAAACCTGATTTATCTTCTCTATTTTTCTTTTATTTAAGCCTTTGTCTTTAATTTCAATGTTCCCTCCCTATACCTCCCTTATTCTCGTAAACACCATTTCTCTCTTTGTGTACGCTTCTAACTTATCTTCCCGATGCTCACTTGTCAAGGGAGGTCAATATAGTCTCGGTCGTCATGGTGACATAAAAGGAACTGGATAAACTCAATTGTGAAAGAATATTTTGTTTTAAATCCTGCCTTTTTGGTTTTTATTTCTCGGAATACTTTTCGCTATTGGAATCAAAAGTTTTTAAGAGAAACTCAACCACCGCATTGTTTTTATATTCTTCTACGTTGTTCATTCATGGAATAAATATTTTTCTTGGTGGGGTTGAGGTGGGGATGCAGGGAACGCTTGGTAGAGTAAGTATTTTGCAGTTTATATGGCAAAACTTGTTTTGGCCAAATAAATAAAATATTTCTCCATTAGAAACATATGTAGTGTTTTATTTTATTCACGTGGTAACATCAACATTTGTTGAATATCTGTCATGAGCATCGCGATATCGGATGAGAAACTTTTTAAATTAAGAGGAAAAGCTGTCATTAAATTCCAGGACACCATTCAAGAAAAAATTTTAATTTACGAGGAGCGTATTATGACCGGCGCATTGGATGTTGTGTATGTTCTAAAATTAAGTTGTTATTCAATTCTTATCCGCATCTTGAGGGTACTCAGTCAAATGCGTTGGTTTCATCATGTTTGTATTTCCGGGGACAGAAAGGTCAAGGTTCGAATTCCGGTCGAGTTGTCTGAGGTGTTTTATCCTAATCGGTGTCCATTCCAATACAAGCAAATGTGGATGAATTTAATATAAATTCTACCTTCCTTATCCTTACCCCATTTATATAAACAGCTGGCTAGACCAGACGGGTAGTAAGGCGTAGAACACGAAAAAATTGCTAGTAAATAAGGAGCATATTTTGCTCTAAATGCCTTTTTTATGTGTTGAAACGTATGATTTTTGGATATAAGTTTATTTTAGTTGATTTTGGAGATAATTTAAGAACTTTATGTTAATGCCTAGTGTGAGGATGATAGCCTTAAAATGCCTCTTCTCTCGCTCAATTTTTTTTAATACTGGGAAACTATAGTCCAATATTCATAGGAATAACCTTTTAGAAAATTTTTTTTTTTACTTTCTCTCTATCTTACATGAATAGCGGGAGAAAGTATGGTGATCGTCAAAAAAATCGAACTCGAGATGTTGATGAATCTTGACGTTTCATGACTCCCTGAATCCGAAAAAGTTGTTTTTGAATTTCTGTCTGCCTGTACCTCCAACTAGAGCCTAAACCATTTTACCGATTGAGCTAAAACTTGATATATAGGGTTTTCATAGGGTTGCCCCGAGGTTTTTTTGGAATTAGATATCTACCCCTCAAATTAAGGGTAGTTCACTGAAGGGCAAAAAGAGAAAAAGTCGATTTTCTCAAACTCGGCTCTAACGATTTTGATTAAAATTCGTATCTAGACGTTGATTAAGATTATAAATAGACTGGCTATTTTCATTTTCCCATGAAAATGATTTTAGGGTACTTTACAGAAGCGTTAATTTCCGTATCTCCACAACTATTTGAGATACTAAACAACTTATCATTGAAAAATTGTAGGACTATTAGAAATAAAAAACTTTTATTTGACATATATTTTTATAAAAGCAACAGTTTCTGAGATATTTGCAAATATATTAATACAATTTTGTGAGCTTTAGTTGTAAAGATATACTACTTAAGTCTTAACGCAATAATTCTCCAATGCCATAGAGTAATTAAATATAAGTAAGTATCTAAAAAAAGTATGTTTTTTTTCCTTAAATCTCTTAGGAAAAAGGTTTGTACAGCAATGATCTATCTCCATTTCAGACTCAATTAGATTCTATATCATTGTATATTATTTTATTCGTGTTCTTATGTGGAGTGATGATGATACAATGTACATTGTTCCGTTCAGAAATCTTGCAAGTTTATAGAAAGAGAGAGAAAGTCTGTGCGGTGCTCCGTACCATTTATTTTTTGCGGACAGCATTGTAAAACATTTTACTAAATTATGAATATTATTTTTAAGATATTGGTCATACCTATCAAACGTGACATATGCATATCCCATGGCTTGATGTGTTATTATATTAAAATTATTTTGGCTAGATACTGTTCTTCCCATCAGAATTTCACTACATCTTGGAAACCACCTTGCATATCCTTATTATATACATCCAGTAAGTCTTGTCTCACATTTCCCATTTATGCGCTTGATTTTGTTATTTTCAATGCCTTTTGATTTTACCCAGTGCATTTTTAGCTCCTATAAATACACCCTATAAACATAATCATTTAAAAAGTACGAGTAGGAACAAGGCCGTAGCCGGGGGGGGGGGGGGTTT
>CABEEJ010001020.1:127132-139338 GCA_901482245.1 Timema douglasi | reverse complement strand
CGCGTCCCCTTCCATCTCGCCTTAACACAGATTTTTTAAAAATGCCGGAGGCTCATTCACAGTTTCACTCATCTCACACCCCTTCAAATAATATAAATATTCTAAACGAACTTAAGAACATACTAAGCCACTAAGGTATTTATAATTGTTATATATTCGCAATGTATTTAAACTTATTCTTGTCAGTATATTATAAGGGTTTATAATTTTTAAAGTTAAATTTGAAGGAAAATTAATTAATTAAAATCTTTGGCACGCATTTTTTTTAAATTTGAGCCCCCAGTAAAAAGTTTACTTATCACTGGTCTAAGGTGTCTTCTCGAACAACAATAATAGCGGTATGCAAGAAAACTCGTTTTAATTAATAATATTTATATTTAGCACCCCGTCTTACTACCCGTTCTGGTTATACGCTTTAAGTACTAATTACGCTAATGAATTAGGAATTGGGAAGGTTGAATTAGAGGAAGTGAAACCGCATTTGCGTGGAGGGAGAGTGGAAAACCATTTAGGACACCCCACCCCACCCCCCAGTTCACCCGACCGAGATTCGAACCTCGATCTCCTCGTCCTCAGCAGTCGAGCTCAACACGACAAGCGCGTTAGCCAACTACGCCACCGAGGCGGGTTCGTTTTAATTCCCGTGATACAATGAAAATAATAACTAATTCAACACCAAAATGAAATCATTCAATTAGACTTTTTCAACTTGAACAATAAACAAAAGTTAAAAATATGTGTTTAAAAATATATGGTACGATGCACCTCAGGGACTTTCTCTCGCTTTTATATTAAAAGAGACATTTGCTAAAAACTCGTAAAATCTATTATACGAAATAATAGGCCTATACATTGTTGTAGAAACATTACAACAAAGATTATAAATGAAATAATATCCACTGTTACTTACTCTATGGCATTAGGAGCTAGGAACACTGTTACAGAAAAATTGATAAAATAGAAACATCTTTTTCCGCCAAAGATCATAAGAATCAAATGCATTTTCAAAGACCTGAATTAAAAAATTATGTATATTTGCTTATAGCTCAGAAACTTCTGGTTATATAAAATATATTTCAAATAAAAGATTGTTATTTCTAATAGTTCTACAGCTTTACAACGATTAGTTATTTCGTATCTCTAATAGTTGTGGAGAAATTAAGAAAATTTCCCTCGTTTTAAGTATCCTCAAAGTCAGTTTCATGATAAAATGAGAGTTACCATATTGCTTAGAGTGATAAACAGTGTTTAGATATAAAATTTAATCAAAATTTTTAAGGCAAATTTCGATCAAATCAAATTTTTCTCTTTTCGCTCTTCATTAAACCACCCGTAAGTTTGGGGTTAGACATCTAATTTCAAAAAATTATCGGGAGTACCTTATAAACACCCCAGATACCAAGTTATAGCCCAATCGGTAAAATAATTTCGGCTCTAGCCTGAGGCACAGACAGACAGACAGACGGCATCGCAGGAACCTCTATTATTTTATTTCAGGGGGTCATGAAACGTCGACATTTATCAAAATATCGAGTTCAAATTTGTTTGAAGATCACAATACTTTCTCTTTGAGTTGTTGAGAGAAAGTAAAAACTTAAAATAATATTGAATCATTTCCAATTTCTTTGCACGGTTATAAAAGTCACTCTTGCTTGATTTCTTCTGACGTCATACACCGTTAACCCTCGTATCAAACAGATTGGAGAGAAAAAGAAAAAATATATATATTGAGGTGGGGGAGCGTCTTGTTCCGAACAATCTTCCTGCTAACGTCCCTTTTCCACTCACAATCTCATGTTTTCCTAATGAAAATAGAATCCAATCTGGTCAGAACCCCTTTTTTTTTATCTCTCTATTCTCCCTTCGACTCTCGTTCAAACTTTTTGTTTTTTCCTCTACACTGTCTTCTCCAATTTTTTTTTAATGTCTTCTTCTGTTTGTTTTAACTCTTTTTTTTCTCATCCTTCATCAGCTAACTTGGAGTTTTTCTTCCAGGGATTTTTTTTTTCTTTCAAATGTCCTTATACAGCCCAACTCACATGTTACCGATTTCTTGCACTCCAAGCCATCATTCTTGGAATGGAAAGCGAGCTAGGTCTGTCACGTTTGCAGTTTTTATAGCAAAAAAAAAACTTTTTTTAACCTATAAAATATTGATTCGGCAGATATGTCTCAGAAAATACACCCTATCCCTATCTTGAGCTAGTTCTATCCAGTCGACCTCACTACACTCTATCCCTATTTTTAGCTAGCTATACCCAGTCCACCTCATTTCACCCTTTCCATATCTTGTGCTAGTTCTATCCAGTCGACCTCACTACACTTTCTCAGTATTTTTAACTAGTTTTATCCTAGTCCATTTCACCCTATCCATATCTTGTGCTAGTTCTATCCAGTTCATCTCATTAAACCCTATCCTTATCTTTAGCTAGTTCTATCCAGTCCACCTCATGACACTCTAACCCTATCTTGAGCTAGTTCTATCCAGTCCACCTCACTACACCCTACCCTTATCTTGAGACAGTTTTATCCAGTCCACCTCATGACACTCTAACCCTATCTTGAGCTATTTCTATCCAGTCCACCTCACTACAACCTATCCTTATCTTGAGCTAGTTCTATCCAGTACACCTCATGACACTCTAACCCTATCTTGAGCTAGTTCTATCCAGTCCACCTCACTACACCCTATCCTTATCTTGAGCTAGTTCTACCCAGTCCACCTCATTACATCCTATCTCTTTCTGATCCATTCTGGTCCCTGCGTCTAGGTCTTCCCACTGGTCTCTTAACATTGGGTTTGTCTGTCTGTCAATATCTTGAACATGGTTTTAGTTTCTTCCATTCGCACTGCATGTCCTGCCCAATTTGATTACTCTATCGTTTGATGATGAGTACAGGGCATGCATTTAACGTATCTACTGGTACAACTTTTATTTTCACCAATAATTTATTTTTTTCATAAAAACTAAAAAAATACGAACCCATACACTCTTAACCACAGTTTTCTCTCATACCACTTTAACTTGGTAAAGCCCCAAAAAGTATTGAGTGAAGTACAACTTGGGGGGTACATCAACCATCTTTTCCTTTTATTTTAGGCGTCAACTCTTTCCACACAACTCTGCACTTACCTTCTCGTTATCGATTAAATGTTGGCCATTTTACCACGTGCCCGCGCATTAGTTCAAGGTCACTTAACACCCAGTTTGATACTTAATACAAGACCTTGATAACAGGCAAATAAAATTACGTCATTGTCTTCTGTGTCGGTGGTAAAAAAGACATAATTTTTTTTTGTTGGATCTTTATTTTTTTATTTTAGTTGTTTGTGTGTAGCTTGTAGGATCACCTACCTCACCAGCACAACCACGGTTCCCAACTTTACTAAATTAAATAAGGGGGTTTTTCAGTGGTGGCTTTAAGGAGCACAGAATATTTTTCAATATGAAATGGCTCTATAACTTACTTAGAGTATTTTTAAACGGTAACTAAAGGAAAGTATTACGAATATTATTGTTTTAAATTTTTTAAGAACCTTAATTCAAGAATTAGGCTTGAGTTGAACTAAAGGGAACAGGGGGGGGGTAAGGTCCCAGTAAATACTTTTTTCTAGATATTTTTAAATATGACAAAAATCTCTTTTGGTCTTAATCATAATTGTTTAACTGGCAGCTATAACTCAATTTGAGCTTAAAAAAAATTGGAATTTCCCCCAGTGCTTTGTACCTTTCAATCAATAATACCTTTTTTCAAATGTTGAAATAACATTTTAAAGTTTCATAAACATTTACATGTTCATACCTCGACTCAAGTTTTGTCAAAAAACTAAATTAGAGCCAAATAAATAAAGAAGCAGTATTATTCTAAATCAATGGCTTCCAAACTTTTTAGTGGCCCTTACCCCAATAAAAAAGAATTATTAAAAATAAATGTTCGCACGCCTCACTAAGGAATATAATTTTACAATAACGTTCAAAATATTAATATTTTATTTTACATTTTTATCAAATTCTAGTTAAAACTTTAACAAAATCGATTAACTTTATTATCCAGTGGTGCCAGCATTTTAAGGTATACTTGTAAAGTCTCCTAGATACCACATTGTCACATAAAATAATAATAATTATTATTATTATTAGCACCGCGTCTTACTACCCGTTCGGGTTATACGCACGTACACTAATTGTGTAATGGTAGGGTGATTGTGAGATGAAATGGAGGACCTACAGTTTAACGTGGAATCCGAACCACGGTGGAGATCTGGCATTCTTCACGTTCACAAGATGTAATGTCAGAGGGGAAGGAAGGGTTTGGTAATCAGATAAATCTGTGCTGGGACCTAGGATTGAACCCCGGCCGCCAGCATAGAAGTATGACACCTTACCCCTAGACCGCCAGGTCACCCATAAAATAATTACCTCACTGTTCAGTAAATTCTTAAAGCGGTAGATGGGCTTGATGATGTCATAACCATTTTCCAATGTTACTTATCAGGAGTCTTTAAGATCACCCTATTCACCAACCCCTTGCTACTCCCCCCGACACTTAGCACCACCCCTAGGTAATAGCACCCTCTCTCAGGACATGCAACTCACTTTGGTAGCCAATGCTCTAAAATTGTAAGACGAAAAAATAAAAATTCATGTATGTAAAAATTCAGTTTGGATTATTGTGAATATCCAAAACTTTTTTTTTCTGAGCCATCATCTCCTTTTAACTGTAGATTGTGGATAAAAACATAGTCTGGTGTATCATTGGTGTTTTTTAAAAATTGAATCGTCACATATACACACATAAAAAACTGTCTTCCCCAATCTTTCTAAAATAAAATTTGGACACATTTTTTCACAATATTTTAACCGCCTCATCGATACCCCATTATTTTAGTAAACATGTGAATAAACTGAATGGGTAGTAAGAGATAAAGCATGGGGTGAAAAAACTTGTTAAGACTTATGTTAAATTAAATAGGTCTACCATCCTAAATAAAATAAAAAGTAGGAGTTTTTTTTTCTATGATGCTGGTCCAATTAAATTCCACGTCTCCCATCATTTGGAAACGAGCTCACCTTTTTTATTTTTTATCGGCAGTTAAAATAGTGCTAACTGTTAAAGGAGTTTTATCGGTACGATCTCACAAAAAGACGAGAGAGTTATTGAAAGTCGTATTGACAGGTCAAGATACTGCGAGAGTTGTTGACTGACGGAGGAAGTCGTGCGGGGTTAGGNTATGGGGGGGGGGGGGGGAGTTCAAGTTTGTGTATCGCATTCGTGATCAAAGGAGTCTGCGTGAGGTATTGGGAACAGGTCCCTGACCTCTTAAGTGGTAAGGCCTCAAGTAAAGTTCGGAAATTTTTAGACAGATATAAAAGTTACCGGTAAAAAAAAATCCTTTATAGCTATTTTTTTTTAATTGAGGTATTTAAAGTGCACTTTTTGAACCAACTGATTATATCAGCTACACGATGCATGTAGTTATAGTTACCATGCTACGAGTATTTGCAACTGTCACTTTTTAATAGGAATTTTAATAGCTATAAAATAATAAAATGTATCCATTAAAATTCTAGTATTTTTGAACACGAGAGAAAAAGGTTTGTATTTCCTTAAGCTTTTTCCCTTGCAGAATCTCCGTTTTATTACAGATAGGATGACCATACGTACCGTGTTTTTTTGTCTGTTTTTTTCAGGACAGTATAGTTTTCCACCTGTTGTGCACCCATAGGTAGTGGTTTTTAACAATGTTCTTCCAAAAATACTTCTTTTTATAAGTTCAAGAAAATAATATTCTTTAAATTGAATGACAACTAGGCACTGGAATCGAACCAGGTACCTTTGACTTAATATTACAATGCTCTAACCACTGAGCTATCCAGGAGTCAGGATGAAGCCATCCCGAGTTGAAAGTGGCCGCGTTATCTGGTAGCTCGTGATCACACATTTGTAGCCAACGATTCCTTCACGTCCATAACAGATTCTGCCTTAAGATATGAGTGAGGAATGACCCTGGGTACGGGACGACTCCTCGATAGCGTACTAAGCCAAAGGTCTCTGATTCTATTTCCATGTCCAGGTGTAATTTTTCAATTTTAAAGAAAATTATAAGCGGCTATAGCTTTAATTAATGAATATAATAGCTTGATTATTTAATACATATAGAAACTAATATTTCTAATTATTATTATTATTATTATTAGCACCGCGTCTTACTATCCGTTCGGGTTATACGCACTTACGCTAATGCGTAATGGTAGGGTGATTGTGAGATGAAATGAAGGACCTACAGTTTCACGTGGAATCCGAACCACGGTGGAGACCTGGCATTCACACAGATTCACAAGATGTCTTGTCAGAGGTGAAGGAAGGGTTTGGTAATCAGATAAATCTGTGCCGGGACCAAGGATTGAACCCCGGCCACGAGCACAGAAGTCTGACACCTTACCCCTAGACCACCAGGTAACCTAATATTTCTAATTGAATAGCACTAGTGAAAGTAACACTACCCTTGAGTTGTTGTTTTTTTCGAAGTGGTATTTTTATGTTCTATTCTCTAAAAGGTGACCTGGTGGTCTAGGGGTAAGGTGTCGGACTTACTATATATTTATTACTGTAGAAAATTACTGTATATCAACGTTTTACTCCTTTTTTTTACCTTTTTTTCCTTAAAGATGTTCCTTGGTATCCAACTATTATTTATTCCACGATTGTTTTGCTTCTAATGCTACAAATTATTAGAACTTTAGGACTGAAGTAAAGTATTAGTTTGAAGTGATAATTAACCAACATCCTAAATTTATTTATAAGAAATAGTGAAAGTTGAAAAATAAATTAAGTTAGAATTTATTTATGTTTATATCCGAACAGAGTTTTTCTTAGCGTTAATATTATGTTCCTTGAAATTAACGATGAAACTAATTATATCTTAGATATTAATTGACTCGATCATTAGCTTGAATTAGTAATTAAAAGGATATTTAATAAATAATGTTGTGTCTCAACTATATTTTTCCTCTCTCTCTATTATTTTTTCCTCCAATAACTTCATTTTCCTCTTATTTTTTTTTTGTAACATATAAATGGTCATTTTATAATATAGTTTTATATAGTTTTTTTTAAATGAATTAATAAAAAAACTCCACGGTGTCATACCGAAATCGAGTCATACCAACCGAGAGGTCACCGTCTGTTGGTCAAGATAGTGCCAACTTTTGGGGATAGAGGGTGTCATAAGGTCAGCACAATGAGTTCTTAGACCACTATTCTCAGTTTTCTAGACCGGAGCTGCTATTTTTTTTATTCAAGTAGCTCCGCATTTGTCTTCACGAGACTGAGTTGACCCCGTTCAAAAATTACTGCTTCACAGAAAATCTTGAAGCGCTGTAGATCGAACCCGGGAATTCTAGATCTGTAGCCAGTAAATGGGACCACTAGACCACAATCACTACATACACGGTCAGTTTTATTTTTTATAGGTTTTTAGGTAATGATAATATCTATCAAAGGTGAAAGCTGGAGATCACATGTCTTGACCTATGAATACATGACAGAAGATCAAAAATCCTTTACAGCTCTCTTCCCATGAAATTTGGATTGTATTTACTTACGATCAAACCCTGCCTCGGTGGCGTAGTTGGCTAACGCGCTTGTCGTGTTGAGCTCGACTTCTGAGGACGGGGAGATCGAGGTTCGAATCTCGGTTGGATGAACTGGGGGGTGGTTTTTCCTCAATGGTTTTCCACTCTCTCTCTCCACGCAAATGCGGGTTCACTTCCTCTAATTCAACCTTCCCAATTCCTAATCCATTTGCGTAATTAGTACTTAAGCGGATAACCCGAACGGTTAGTAAGACGCGGTGCTAAATAATAATACTGTACATACGATCAAGGCAAGTTATATGCCATATGTCTTACATTCTGTGCTAGCGGCCGGGGTTCAGTCCTCGGTCCCGGCACTGATTTATCTGATTACCAAACCCTTCCTTCACCTCTGACAAGACATCTTGTGAATGTGTGGAATGCCAGGCTTCCACCGTGGTTCGGTTTCCACGTTAAACTGTAGGTCCTCCATTTCATCTCCCAATCCCTCTACCATTGCACATTAGCGTAAGTGCGTACAACCCGAACGGGTAGTAAGACGCGGTGCTAATAATAATAATAATAATAATAATAATAATAATAATAATAATAATAATCTTACATTCTACTGTACAAAGTCTTAAGTCATCTTAGACCTACATGAAATAGAGAGTTAAGTCCTTCTAGTGGTGATGGAACATAACATATAAGCGTATGTATTATAACGTGGGTTTTTTTGGCGTATGTGTAAGACGTGTGTGTATCGGCCTCTTCCATGTGTGGTAGGCCTTCCATTATGATTATTACTCGAGACATCGACTACTGAACGGCCTTGGGAAATTTATGTTTCCACAGTAGGTAATTTCAATGTCAGTGAGTTGGTATTTGACGGGATGTTTATGTTCTCGACAAGTGTTTCGAGCTGCCTGGTTATTCCGGCCCACCTTAAGTTATAACGAGCTGATGAAGAGCTGGTGGGCGGGAGGGAGATGAAATTATATCAATGACTGCGCGATCTAAGGCGCCAGACTCATGTTACTCTCTGTTATTTATTTAAAGTGTTTAACGTGTCCTTTCTGAACCGATTGATTAGATCAGCACATGATAATTTCTATGAGTGAGAGTGAAAAGACCTATCAATTTTGCTAGGAAAGGTATTTTCACATACAGTAGCCCCATGGCTTCTTTGGTGCTGACTGACAGCTCACAGTGGACAGCTAAAAGCTTAAGAAAAGTTACCAGACCAAATTATGTATCCCTACGCCAAACCATATGATCTGCAAAAACATGTGTTTAGCAGCTGTCGCTTATGACGGTCAAAATTTAGGTATTATACCTAAATTTTGACTGTCAGAAGTCAGCTGTGAGCTGTCAGTCAGCACCAAAGAAGCCAAGGGGCTACTGTACCTTCCAAGGTTTCTTTTACATTCCACATTCGACATGTGACCTATGGCTTTTACTTCCCCTCCAAAGGAGGTTGTGCTACGTATTTTATCTCTCAAGAAAAATACGTTGACCCTGGCTGGGTTTGAACCCACAAATATTGGATCATGAAGTGAGTACTTTACTCTAAGACCACCCAAGTCGAGTGCAATGTGTTGCTGTTAGTGTTAAAATACTTACATTAAGGGTAATTTTACACATGAGATCTGTTCCACGCTGATGTGTGTGCATTTCCTCTGAATTTATGGGGCACTTAAAATTTAAATATATAAGTGAATGTATACAAGTGTACCGTAACGTGTGGGAGTCAATTAAGTGATGGACAGGAGACATAAAAACGATGAAAAAATCAAGTGAATATAAACAGATTGTGTTGACCGGTCGCCAGAATCTTGACGGAGCCTTTCGGCCGGCGGTTGCCAGTTCGCATTTATGACCACAAAAAGTTTGTATTCAAAAAAAATCCTTTCTTCAATAATTCTGTCCTATTTTTACGTTTCTTGTTCGATTTCACAAAATTATGAATATCAAAGTAAATAATAGAAATAGTAAATAATTATTAATATTTTTTTCATAAAGCATTTATTTTAACATTTGTACATCAATTAGCAAGTGATAAATTTATGGCCTGGGGTCTGGTTGTTAAGTTTTTCTTTTAAATGTGCAGATAGAGCTTAAAAGAAAATTTCTACTGATAATTTGTCTGCCTATATATAATTTATAATATATACAAATATAAATAAAATAGGTATATAATAATCTCAAATTTTCTAAGAACATAAGGGTTTGAGGATCCGAAGGTTCAAGGGTGTGAGGGTTCCAGGATTCGATGATTTAAGGATTAGAGTGTTTGAAGGGTCTAGTATATGATTGTTAAAGGTTTTTATATTATTATTATTATTATTATTAGCACCGCGTCTTACTACCCGTTCGGGTTATACGCAAATGGTAGGGTGATTGTGAGATGAAATGGAGGACCTCCAGCTTAACGTGGAATCCGAACCACGGTGGAGGCCTGGCATTTCCCCACATTCACAAGATGTCTTGTCAGAGGTGAAGGAAGGGTTTGGTAATCAGATAAATCTGTGCTGGGACCGAGGATTGAACTTTTATATTACTAGAATTTGAAGATTTTAGTGTTTGAAGAAGCCAAGGATTTGAGTGGTCCCATCTCTAAAATCTCTAAAATTAATTTAATTGCTACGTTCAACACTAGAGTTATTAATGGTTTAATATAAGAGGAGTGTTTGTGAAAGTGCAACGTCACTAGTGTGGAGAGAGTATGAGAAAACTACATGGATAATTCAGTGCTATTCAAATCTGCAAGAGGAAGTCTTACCTTACCGTGAACAGTTATTATTTGTTCAAATTATTGTAGTGCGAAGTTAAAGAGCGGAAAAATGACCAATTATCGCGTCATGGAATACGTTGTAGCTTTCATGATTCTTTGTCATGACAAATCTCCTCTGGTTTTTATTTCATCCGTTACACATTGTATGAGTAACGAATATTATTATTTTTTCATTAAAAACAAATTCGATGAAACTTGACGTGTATACTTTCTGAACATGACTTAAAACTAAACGAGACTGAAGCTTATTGTCTCGTCCCTCATTTCCGGTGTCGATGAAGCACTTATGGTCGACAACTCTAAACCATTCGGTCATGGTTTCAATCTTTATTTGACTATTTTGTTTGTTTGTAATCTTATTTACTACTTTATTGCGATCTGGAGTTAGTTATGTCTCCGTCTATACATCCGTTGAAGTCCGTCCAGCGTCTAGGAAATAGTCCTTCCCAGTGCTGCCAACTCATACTAGTAAAATCCTACCAAAAGTGATCAAGCTTATCTAACCTCTTACTGGATTTTTTAAAATATTTATTTCCAAATCTTACAAATAAAATAAATTTATTTTAAATTGAAGTAAAATCCCCAAGGTAATTTTTTTTTTTTTTTACGAATTAGCAAAACTAAATAACCATCTCTCAACATAGCACCTAGCATACTTTAAATTATTATTATTATTATTATTATTAGCACCACGTCTTACTACCCGTTCGGGTTATACGCACTTACGCTCATGTGTAATGGTAGGGTGATTGTGGGATGAAATGAAGGACCTACAGTTTAAACTAGGATCCGAACCACGGTGGAGGCCTGGCATTCCTCACATTCACAAGATGTCTTGTCAGAGGTGAAGGAAGGGTAATCAGATAAATCTTTGCCGGGACCGAGGATGGAACTCCGGCCGCCAGCATAGAAGTCTGACACCTTACTCCTAGACCACCAGGTCACCAATACTTTAAAACAATACAAAAAGCACTACAGCAAAAATTTAAAAAAAAACATCCCATTCTCACGTGTCATTTTCACTATTTCATTCCCAATTATTCATTTTTCATTAAAATTAAAATAAAGGGAATTTGTTCACATGTGTTATTGATCATGACGATCATGATGAGACTGATCAGCTACCGTTTCATCTAATACAAATGTCGCCGTGGGAAAAATTAATGCGAGCTGCGTTTCGTTAAATGTGTGTGCACTTATCTATCGCACGAGTTAAAAAATATATCAAATAAAAATATGCTAATATGAATTGAGTATTATATCCAATACAAGGTCACATGTGATCACAGTGTTTCGTTGAATTTTTTTTATAATTAACTGTTACGGTTATATTTCGTATAATCTTGAACCATTAGTATTAAGTCAAAATTGTAATATGTATTGTAATGTTCTTATAAAATTCAAATAACCCCCACAAGCAAGTATATTGTACCATCCCATTTTGAGCAAAGTCGAGTGGGATTAAAGACTGAATAAATAAAACAGTTAAATTAACTAAATCTTTACATTAAAAGAAAAACTACTTAATTAAATCTTGTATATGTTCTCACTGTTAATAATTTAATTTCCATTTTTCAATAATGATCATTTAAAATAAAGAAAAGTAAACCCTCCCTTTTTTCACTTTTAATGAAAGCATTCAATAATGTTTCAGTCTAATTAAATGAGTGTTCTGACGTTAATTTTGTATTCATTTTCAATGAATCGTTAAAAATGACAGTCGAGAGCTCAACTTGAAGTACAATTATTATAAACATTTTGAAAGCTTGCTAATAGCTATTGATTTATTTTAGCCGCCATACTTACTCTGCTAATTAAATCTGGAAAAAAAAAAA